>DWLH01002344.1:0-10952 GCA_018249795.1 Heliconius telesiphe telesiphe | reverse complement strand
AAGATAAAAAGTAGATTTACAGAAATCATTTATAAGCAGACCAGTAATATTTGTTCCCATTATAGAGCCACATCGACCAACCATCATAGTGAGACTAACCGCCATACCTCTATAAAAATATTAAAAATATATTTTATAATATACTAAGCATAAGATAGTAATTAAAAATTATTCTACTTTACAGTGTAGAAACCACTTTTGGTGCGTCAGAAAAAAACACAGGACAGACATTTTTTAAAGAAATTTTGTTTTGGTTTCTCTATCCTCACATATCTCTTATGTGCAGACAGACATTTTTATGATAATATGTAACTAATTAATAGAAATAATTTGTGCGTAAATCTAGTCGAACAACGTTTTCACATAATCTGTATAATTAAATAAGCTTAAAAGGCTTAAGCCTCATATTATTTGCAGTTATCACTTATAGTTATACGTACAGACATATTTGTTAAGAAAGATCATGATATTTACGATTAAGTTCTATATTGTACAGTGAGCCAGTTTATATACAAAAAAAATATAGCTTCTTAATAATTACCTCACATTCGTAGGAAATATTTCCACAACGTATGCATTTATGGGACCAACTACAAGTCCCATGAGTGGAACGGACGATAGTAGTACAGTGAAAACTATATTTCTTGTCACAAAATTTATTAAAATGCAAAATATGCCTATAACTATATAGACAAATATAAGAAGCGTTTGCTTCCCCAGCAACTTTACTGTGCTGCTGACAACTAGGGCTGTGAGGGCGCAACATACATAAGCTACTGTGTTCACCAAAAAAGTTATTGTTTCTATTGAGTCGTCGCATATCTTCGTTTCTGCTGTGGTCTATAAGAAAATAAAAAAAATAGTTATTAAATATCAAATAATAATTTAATTTAATAAAAGGTTAATGGTTGTATTCAAATACAATATGAACTGAATATTACCGGCAATATCTGATAGATGAATACGATATGAAAGTTTTTATGTATATTCTTATTTATAAATAATGTTCAGTTTATTTTTATGAGTGTATTCGAATAATGAATACCTAAATAACTATCTATTCAAATATTCACGTGAGCTTGGAACACACCCATGAAATATATAAATATTGTTTGAAAATATTTCTGTATATGGGTAGTTCTACAAAGTAAGGACGAAAATGGATCTGTTTTCGGCCAGACATTTTTTATACATTTTAGTCGCGGAATTTATTCTAATAACAAGAGTGCAACGTCCTTTAGTATATACTAAGCGAAACAGTCAAAATATTTGATAGTTTTAGATTTATAGCCGTTTAAGGAAAATCAAAGCACAGGAAACTGAGTATGTCACCAGGAAACCGAGAGAAACCACAAAAAAATATTAAAGTCAACATTTATTTTTTATTTTTGCTTCTTCATATGAAAATTTGTAAGTAACTAATAAAATTTTACTTTAAACATGGCTTGGATACTTACACCTAAACAATTTTGAACAGGAACTTACTCATCTAATGATCATTGAGCATTATATTTATTAACGTTATTCTAAATTACAGTATGTAAAATCTCTTTTAGAGATAAATTAACAATATTAATGTAAGAAATCTACGACTCGACATTTCAGTCTCAAAATTATGCTTAAATAATAGTAACAGTAAATAATAAATTTAACAGTGTCGTTACAATAATTCTTTGAATGTAATTTTTTCTAATCACAGTATGTTGATTTGCCTTTAATACATCCATCTTGTGCCCAATTATGACATGCCATATTTTTTTTTTATTTTTGATTAACAGCATCTTCAACTTTTCTTTTTTGTTTTTTTACATTTCTATCATATTTTTCTTGTATTAATGTCTCTTGTGATAGATCTGTGAATAGGATAGTAGGGTCAATTTGCAAAAGGCAAGGTAGCTAAAACCTCTGGATTTTCCAAATTTAACGTAAGATCACTAGCAACACTTATATCATCACGCTGATCAGTTGACTTTTTTGTAATTATGTAGATAATATACGGACTTGTACTTTCAATCTGCTGTGAAACCTCCCTTTCATAGACGTTATCAAAAATTTGCCTTTATTTTGCAGGATATTCTAGCAGACCCATACGGTAATATGAAGACATAATACTCTCGTTGCAAAAACAGCTGAGAGATTTCATTTGTAGCTATTGTGGCATAATAAAGGCACTACCTTGTACTTGGTGGATTTTGAGAGTACCATAAAAGCAATTAAAGTCTGTTGATCAGTCGTAATGAATATTTTCATTTTCTCAATTTCAATTTTAGAAACAATAAAAATTGCCACATTATGACAGCGACTTTAAACAACATCACAAAACTCAGTCAGGGTAGTAACATCACCTCCACATGCTATGACATCATTTGCAGTTCTTTTGCATACGGCGCCTACGCCATCTGGTGCTCTTTTAGTACTCAATTAGACAGGATCCTGAGACCAGGTTCCTGAGATTGTTTGCCTAATATTAAAAAAAACACGTGAATTCTAACATTCAATAAAAATTACGCCGTACTAAGCCTCCGTGTTATAAAATTACGCACTAAAACGCTATAATTACACATATATTTCTTTATTTCATAAAATAAATGCTTACCAGGATACTGTGAGCTTGACTGATTTTGACGCTACTTCTCTTGCTGACTGACGCGTCCTGGCTAAAGAACTCGCTAGGTGCGTACGGATAAAAGAGATTCTTTGTCTCTTTCGTGGTAGGATTCACTCGGCTAAACGGCAATAGCGTATGACAAATAGAATATCGGATATTCGCTGATTTAACATTGAACATTGATATGAAATGGTGGGGACAAAATGTAAAGACGATTTTGTAAAAAGTTTTGAGAATTTTTTTTACTATTTTATTCTCCCTAGTGAGATAAATTTGTAAATATATCAATTTGGGTTTCAATTATGACCTTCATGTAGAAGTAAGTAAATCACGAGACATTTAGAACTAGATTTCGTTCGAGGGACACGTCAGGATGCTGAGAATTTTGCACTTTGAACAGTAATTTCGTTCAGAAAATAATTGTAAATATTTATAATTTTTAGTGACCAACTAAAAACAGTTGTCAATAATAGTATTCAAAGAAAATAAATGAGTTTAAAACAATTTGTCATATATATTTCGGCCGAGCCGCACAAAATTCCTTAATTTGTAGAACTACCCATATAATGAAATATGACAGACGTAGACCATATTTACTCGTATATGTGAAATATAATTCCTTGTGCTTTTATTTACTAACTTGGTTACTCTTTTTCGATATAATGTCACAGGCGGTGGCACCTTCATTGATATGACCACCTAAAACTCTGTTAAGTACATCTGGAAGAAATATGTAGAGGCCATTTATCCTAAAATATATAAAACATTGAATTAGTGCTATATTTAATATAACATAAAATTTATAATACAGGTGATTTGACATAACATATAAAAATGTAATTATTTATTTACGCATCAGTATTAAATAAGCTAACTCAACTCATTGTAACTTCCTTGTTTTCGCGCTGGGGTCAATACATTTATAGAGTACTATGTTAAATTTTTTTCAACTTACATAGCAGCACCAAAGAAGAGACCTCCAGTTAAGGTCAACCACTTCAAATATTGAAATTTTAATAAAGGTTTCGTTTGGATTTTAAGAGAATTAAAAAACGAAGGTTTTATAGTAACAGCCTCCGCCGGGATCTTAAGACTTTTCACCTGTATACCAATTTTGTTTTTTTTGTTAAATCTACTTGAGGTACTTTATTTAGAATAACGAAATACCTATATTTATACTTACAGGGTAGCATAAAGGCGATTTGTTTTTATTACATGAATATATGATTCTTAAAACATGTAAAGATTCCTCATGTTTTCCTTGTGAAATTAGATATTTAGGACTCTCTGGGCCAAAGGACATTAATATAGCACTAATAAAGAAAAAACTTGAATATATTAGCGTTAACAATCGCCAAGATCGAAAGTAATACGTTCCAAAATTAATTTTGAAATTAAGTGGAAGAATTGCCCATGCCAGTACTGTAAAAGAATAATACTATTTTAAAACTTTAAATGTACAGGGTGGAAGTGTCAAATATATATTTAACATAAGTTGTGACAATAGTAAGAAAAGGTTATTAAACAAAAAAGGTTATTTTATACCAAAAACTAACGAAATATCTCAATTTATAAAATTTTCGGACTTACTAATGTAAATAAAATAACGGGGTAGGTAGAGGAAACCTAGTGTTAAGAAATTCCGTTCCCCACTCTCCTCCTATCCGTCCCCCAATTCTCCGTTCCCCAATTCTCCCTAGAATTCGGCGGAAAGTGGGGAAGTTGAACTTAACGCCCCGCTTTGCCCCAACAACAGAGCGAAGAAATGAAAATATAAATTTAAATAAATATTTCCATCAACTTCTCGAGTGGGAATCGAACCCACAGCCGGTTGCGTCTACAGCCACACTTTGTGACCACGCTTCACGAATGTCCTCGAACTAATATAAATAATTAATTCAAATAATATAATAATAACAATTTAAAACTATACCTACACGGGACCATTGCCAATCCTATTAATTGCATTGCGTTTACTATGGAAAGAGTCAAATCTCTATAACGCTGTGGTAGTATTTCTCCAATAAAAGTGTATGGAACCGCTGCTGGGCACTGGACACTTTAATATAATAGAAAATTATGACTTAGCTATACATATATATGTGATGTGATCTTTCTTTAATTTACGAGATCGTAGACCTATATAATATATATCTACAAAACTCATATGAAAAACATTCTGTCTAACCAGGTTACATAAAGGATATATTTTTAGTTTAGTTTTTTCACAACAATAATATTGTGATTACAATGAACATATGTATAAAAATGAAATTGTTATTATCTCTATAAATTTAATTACATTTACCTAAGAATTTTTTTTAAATATTCTGTCTTTGATAGCTCCAAAGTTGGCGGATGTTATTAAATAATCATAAACAAGACGTATTAATACAAAAAATTACATTTATTGAAATTTTATATTTAATTTTAAATATATTTTTTATGTTTTAATACTTAAAATTAAAATTTAGGTACAACCGAGTTACACAATTCAATATTTTTTTTCTTATTAACTTATTACAATTAGTTGACTAATTGTAATGTACTCGTATTTATAATATGTGGATACATAAATGTTTATGTATCCACAGGCTTAGTGGTCAGAGCGCCTGGTCGGTTTCCAGGAGGTTTTAAATGTTATTAAGATATTCTGCACAAGGTTTTATTGATATTACCATAAAGAGCTCAACATTTTAAATATTGTAAAGCTTATAAGATCTGGCATGAATGCTGCAATAGCACCAAAGGCCCCTGCTGCTAGAGAACTATATACTATCATCTTCTTTCTCCCACGTGTGTCCACCAGAAAGCCCCATGGAAATGAAGTAACGACTATTCCTAAAGAGTGCACAAAAACAAGCCAGTGTTTTAAATTAGTTATATCATGAGATAGCTGTTTATGTTTTACCTTGATGATAAAATATTAATAGAAAATCAAATATGTGGTACCAATCATTTATTTACCTATATAAGGAATAGAGCCCACGCTTCCGCGTTGTGCGTCACTCATATGTAGGTCGCATTTTGCAGCAGGCAAAACATATGAGTATCCAAAAAGTTCTACAACTACTGACATCAAAAAAATGGATAGCACCAAAGTGTACTTTATGTTATACCAGCCAATTCCTAAAAAAAAACATTTGATTTCTCCATTTAGGATCACCTTATAAAAAGTTAGTGTTATATCACTCAATAAAAAAATCTGTATGGATTTCGTTAGATATATCTATTTTTTGCATTACTCTAAAAGTCTAAAGTGAATAACTTTATTCGTTTTAATTTTACATTAATTAAAATTAATTTAAATCAAATCAGCTTCACGCTGTATCCCGCACACAACAGGGAAGGCAGAGGGAACCTAGTGTTAACACACTCCGTTCCCCACTTTCTGCTGAATTCTGGGGGCATTACGTGTTGAGTACCTAATCCCGATTTACATAAGCTGATTGGCATATCGATATGATAAACAGAAGTTTCTACGAGATAGCTCTACGAAAAAGTATAAAGAATAATATTATAATTTTAAAAATTATAAACATTAATACACAAATTTTTACTTATATGAAAGTGTTTATGTGACATTTTCTAATCTTAATTTATACCCGAAATTTATTTGGCGCCCCCATCCAGGGGCATCCACCGGCAAGCTGAAATTTTGAGGATTATTTTTTAGTCTAATAGGTTTGTAGTTAAGACGGTATGCGACCTTACTAACTTAAAAGTGGGGCCCTTTCAGACGTAGCTTATATGCACCCAGACCAATCCCATGAGTCAATCATACACCATGATGCGATTAAGTTTCCATAATTATATTGCAAGTGTAGTGTTGATGGAGATGAATAAAAAGTCTACTCACGGTTAACACTGAGTATATTCAACACCACTTTAAAGTACATATAGTTTTAATACAAATGATAAATCACGACACAGTTTATACAAAAGTCAACCACAAACATATATATAAAACAGAACACGATAAATACTGATTTGGAAGAAATTTATAAAGAAAACAAAGGAACGTATGGAAAGCGCATCGAGTGGCAAGCATCGACTGTGATAATTAAATATGCCGTCGACGAGGGGGTAGGAGTAAATATTACTCCTCACCGGTTCAATCGACGGCAGCGAGCGCTTTCATATAAATATACTAAATGCGAATACTTGTTATAATAATTATATATAAATCCTATTGAGCGTATGTATGTATATAAATGATAAATAAATAAATTACAATATTGACGTACATACATGACACATATTAAATAAACTATAAATATAAAAAATAGTTCCCTACACAAGTGTTTGGAACAATGCTCAAAGCACCTACCGTAGTACTGTATGAAATAGTACCCACCGTAAATAATACG
This sequence comes from Heliconius telesiphe telesiphe, assembly GCA_018249795.1. NCBI lineage: Eukaryota > Metazoa > Arthropoda > Insecta > Lepidoptera > Nymphalidae > Heliconius > Heliconius telesiphe. The sequence continues at coordinate 3,974 of DWLH01002344.1, read as the reverse complement.
AGTATATGAAAAATTTAGGCTTGCTAGTATAACGTAGTTTACCTTAACATCCGGCGGGAGTAAAGGCCCACGTAAAGGGTATGGTAATAATAAATATACATTTTTACATTATTCTTAAAAGCATATTTAAATACGAGCGTTTCAAGTTTAAAGTACCTTTAGTTGCTACCTGTGAAAGGGCCCCACTTTCAAGGTAGTAAATACGCATACCGTCGTAACTACATATTAGACTAATAATCCTCAAAATTTCAGCTTGCTTACTAAAATGATGTAGGTCTGGGGGGCCTGGGATCTTAGGTTATTAGAAGAATCTAAGTCAAATAGTATGATGCATATAAATTAATTATATCAACCACTACAGAAAATCAAATAATTAAATATTTTTTTGTATAATTTTTTCATTAATTTTTTACAGATCATAGAGAATTTGTCACAAGAGTGTTAGTTATCATACTTTGTTATAATATCTCTATATTTGTTGCATAAATTGATATGACGAGAACATAATATTTCAAAGTCAAAAAAACATATTATTATGATATAATAGAATAATAATTGCACCATGATTAATTATTTAGTCTTGTCCTCATATATGTCACCTAATGTATTGTTAAATTAAATTAGTTATATTTTATTAACATTATATTTTCATACTCTGCCTCGCGCTTTATAGAGAAAGCGCGAGTACAATCGTTTTCATAAACTTTAAAACATTAACAGGCTTATTTTTTTAAATATGTATATATAAATCATATTTTTGTCTTACTTTTGTTATAAAAGTTTTAAGAGGTTGTACTGAATCATAAAAGTTGTGATCTTCAATTAAACAGTATGACTATCAATAAGTTTGTATAGAAATAAAATATATTTTGTTAACTAGTTTTTATACTATCTTTTCTTGTACGTGCTTACTCAAAATAATTGATTGGAAGGCTGACATTAAACGATAAATTTACATACATAGTATGTGTTTTTTTTAAATACACTAGACAAACTAGAGCGTACGGGTCATCTGATATAGAGATACATTTTCATGTAGTCTTGTAGGCGACTACAAGATAGAGATAGGCGCGCATTTTTGAAAGTATTCATGTTTTATCAATTGAATGGCACATGAAAGGAAGTTCCTGCAAAACCGTACAGTAATAGAGTGGCACGTATCCACGTAATGGAGATGATACAATTACTATGCGGTTAGGAATTTCAGCTGCAGTAATCACAATAATGAGTCAGGTATAAAAGTAGTGTGGCCATAATGTCAAAAAGTAAAACATAAGTGAATTCAATAATTCGTTGACGTTTGACCTCTTATACTTTGACAATCATCAATAATAATTAATTAAACAATATTAAAGTTTGGATTTTATTTCTAACCTGCTACAGAGAGTGCTTGGTCCAAATCCACTTCATTATTTTTCTTAGAGCCTACAGACTCCGAAAGAGTGTCCATATTCTTCGCAATTATATATTTTTTTACAATCTTAACCTTTGGCACGCAATAATTGTATTTTTATTCTACTTAGAGATAGACGTCCGCTTTACCACATATTCTTATACAAAAGAAATGTTCTTAGAAGAAATATACATTTTATTGAGCAGCTATCAACAACAAGGAAATCTATTTATATTATAGACATAACACAGGACAAAGCTAGCAATATTTCCTATTTGCACAAGTGTCCGATTATAAATATTTTCTTTTACTTAAATCAAGGCATTCATAAAGTACCTAATTTGAGGCCGTTGTGGCACAAGCGACACAAGCAAGTGCGACTGTTATCGTGACAGTTCTGGGTTGGATGAAATATTTAATACTAATATTTAATAGGCATTGTGGGGCTTAACGCTGGCAATGCCGTTCAAAACTTCATACTAAAAACAGAAATTATCAAAGTATATCTATACTTATAATTAGAGGTGTTCGTTTTATTATATAACTGAACAAAAGAACCGATCTCTAAAAAGAATATTTGATCCGTTCAATTTCAGAACAACTTTGTGTTCATTTTTTTGCATTCTTTTTGATTGACTCTTTAAGCGATCGCGAGGTATATCGACATCTCGCTCACACGCACTTTTAATTTCGAATTTGGAATCCTTTTGTAGCGAGGATAGTAAATCGTAATTGGTGAATATTATTCACATTCTAAATTATGCTCTAATACCATTTATTAACAACTATAATAGTAATGAGAACTTACATTTGTTACATTTAAAACGTTAGATTTTTATTGGTAATTTCAAAATTCATATTATTATATATGGAAGTATTTCAATATTGCAGAACATCAAATTGCCGCCGTGATTATGTTGAAATTAGAGTTCAGACACTTCGATTTTTTTAAGACATTGCGTGTAAAATAAAAATATTAATAAATAACAATTCATTCCCTCGAATGGGGATCGAATCCACAACTATGTTTATGTGTGTCCATTTTATTGGTAGTCTATATTAATTGTCAATTTGGAGTTTTTATATCTATAGATTATATAGATTTTATATTATTACTATGAATGCCTTAATTGACCTTCTTTACTTTTAATAAATTGTACGCGGATAATAGACGATCGATTTTTTAAATTATGCCGTTTAAAACTTACATTTAGATATAAATATATAAAAAAAAAACAAAATAAAAAAAAGGACTTAAAACATCCGGGACTCGAACTAAGGTCTTATTATAGAATTCATCCGACTTACCACTCAAGCTATTACAGCCACGTTAGTATTGGCGAAATTTACCTTTGTATTCTAATGATATTTTGTATACGTTTGTAGCCCCCCTCCCCTGCGCCACGACGCCCTCAATACTGAACATATAAAGAGAACTGAACGTAAAACTGAACATGTTCTTTAAACTGAACATATCGTTTGTTCTCGTTTACAAAAATGAGCTGTTGTGCACACTCCTACTTATAATAAATCTGTAGAAAAGTCATTTCTATACATTGAAAATATTTAAAAAAAAAGGCTAGGGTGCTAAAGGACAACTAACAGAATCCATTTCCAGCATTTTTGGAATTTTTGTCTGTTTGTCTGTCTATGTGAATACGTATAACGTAAAGAGTACACAACAAATTTAAGCAACTTTTATATAATACATAAAAATTACAAGTAAATCAGAGTAAGTTTAAGTTTTTATTTCATTGTAATCGCTTGTCTCTATCAAAAGATATAAGTATTTAAGTTTTCAAGAAGGTTATATTTGAAATAGTAATATTCACAACAAATAGTACAGTAGGTACTAACGAAACAACAACATGCAATAGTAGGTACTAACGAATCTTGATAACGCATAAAACATACTGTGAAGTTAAACACTAATTACGACGGAAAGAACTCGTACCGGGATAGTATTTCGCATAATTTGATTTTCACAATCCAGTAAAATGCATTATTAAGTCAATGAAACCACAAAAACGTTACAGCCAACATTGGGCCTTTGTTCAATCTTTTCACTCCGCACGTGGAGTGAAAAGATTGGATACATACACTTTTTCAGTTCTAAAGTTTAATTGGGCCTCCAACTATAGCCTATCGGCTCTTTCTTGCATTCTCCTAAATATTTTGGCATGCTAATGAAACGATGGTGCGTATTATGCCCTATAGCTTGCACATTGACTGCGCCTCTCCATTCGTCTGGTATCCTCAATCTGATTTCCAGCATAAATTGCGCAGATACCATTACAAATCTAAATCACATCACACCATTACGGCATAAGAGGGCGTGCACTCAATCTTCTGACCTCTTATTTAGCTAACAGAGTTCAGAGGGTTGATGTGAATGGCAAGAAATCTCCTGGATCATTTGTCAGTATGGAGGTCCCACAAGGGTCTATTCTTGGCCCTTTTCTGTTTTTAATATATATAAATGATTTGCCATTCTTAGTGGGAAAGAACCATGATATAGTATTGTTTGCTGATGATACTTCATTGATTTTTAAAATAAAACGACGACAAAACATATATGACG
>DWLH01002343.1:0-10954 GCA_018249795.1 Heliconius telesiphe telesiphe | reverse complement strand
CACTTTCCGCTGGTTTCTGGAGGTATTGCACGTTGAGTGGCGGAACTCAACGCTTCGCTTTTGTCGCAACACCAGAGCGCAGAAATGGCAATATAATAATATTTCATCTCGTCGACCAGTCGCGTTTCAGTCACACTTTATGCCCTTGCGCCACGACTGGCCTCATGTTTTACTAAAATCTATAAATTTTTAATATAACTCCGAATCTTTGTTTGTAAGTGAATATAATTTAATATTTATTTATTACAGACTACCGTGAAGTAAGGAGAGCTGAGCCCCGCTGTAAATCCGGTTATGGATAGCTCAACGACCTTCGCCACTTGACATTCAATGTTTAAAATTCGGATAATGTGAAACGAAGTGTATTGATAATTTAATTTAAGGATCTCATATTGAAGATTCAATTACAATTTTTAACAAAGATAAACGACTTCCACAAGGTCCCACTATCAGAACCTAACCAAACTATCCTTTCTAATAATAAAATAATTATTGAAATCAATTAGCGTGATATTGAGTTATTAGTCCGTTTGTCGCGCACATACGAGTACCTAATGCAAATTTAAGACTTACGTGATTTTCTCATACATAAAATTGTCAGAAATAGAGCAAATTATAAAATGGAATAATGACCACACAGGAAGCACCAGATTTCAAATAAAAAAAAAACAGTTCTCCCAGTCAAAAGTTCTGAGATAATAAGCATAAAAAAATACAGTTGAATTGATAACATCATCAATACGGAAGTCAGATAAAAAAGTTAAGTTGCTGTTTGACTGTGCAATGCTTGTGTAGTTGTTATTTTTTTTTATTATTATTTTATATTTAAAATATTTAATTTCTACGGTGTAGGTGAACGATGAATAAACTTGAATTTTGTCACTGAGCATACAGTATTGTAAAACGTCACGTAACTAAGAACTACTAACAGCATCAATATATTATTATTTTTAACTACATGCTTTTAGCCTGCATATAGGATCGTAAGATGAGAACCAAGTGTTGATGCACTCCGTTCTCCATTTTCCGACTAATTTTGGAGAGATTGCGTGTTGGTCGGCGGAACGCAATACTGTGCTTCCTCTGTACGAAAAAATGAAAATAATTCATACACCCGAGTAGGAATCGAACCCATAGGCTTACAGTCAGACGTTATGCCACTGCATCCTGACGTCGACGACCCTGACGACCCTCTACCTATCTTCTCTACTACCTATTCAGTCATCAATATGAGATTTAAAAAAATGGAATAATGTTTTTTGTATTTATTTCATACAATACATATTGTACACAGTTTTACTTAATTAATCGACAAATTTGATTTATATTAAACTAGTTATCGCCCGCAACTTCGTTGTAAGTTCAGTGTTATTGCACGTATACTCACTAGCAAAAAAAAAATGAGGCCGTCGTGGCGCAGTTGCACAAGGGTGCGGCTGTAACGCGACGGTTGTGAATTCAATCCCCAAAACACGTCGAACAAAACGTCTTAACACTAGGTTCCCTCTGCCTATCTACTATGTGCGGGATACAGCGTGAAGCTGGAAAAAAAGATGCTAGTGAGTTTATATATGGATTAAATTATTTTGCCAATGCCACGTATGCTTTTTGGAAGCACCTATGTATATATTTTCAATAATTGGATAGTGGTTGGAGGCCGTTGTGGCGCAGTGGGACAGCCTTCACCGTAAATTCGATTGTCGACGGTTCTTCTCGGGAATGATTATGTGTATTTTTATATCATCGCTCTATAGACAAAGCGAGGCCTTGAGTTCCGCCGTTCTACACGCAATTTCTCATAAAGTGAGCGGGGTGTTTCAACATTAGGTTTCTTCAGCCTAATCTGCTACAAAATGTAAAATAAAAAAAAATGTCTCATAGTATCTTAATTTTTTAAACAGGGTGAGTCATTCAGCTATGCGAATTTTAAAAAAGCATAGAAAAAAAACTACAAGGCTTAGGAAAGATAATCTTTACTTATAATAAAATAAATACATGGGAATTTTATTTTTTTATAATAACATCACTGAGATATGTACCATCCAAACGTACACACTCCTCGAATCTGAACCACAAATTCGTAAAAACTCGCTGGCACATCGCTCGTGGAATAGCGGACATCTCCTCGCAAATGTTGTTCTTGAGCTGGGCAATTGTCGTCGGTTTAATGACATTAACCCGGCTCTTGAGGTACCTCCAGAGAAAAAAAAAACGATGGCGTGAAATCTGGTCTCCAAGGAGGCCACGGAAAGTCTCGCCTCGACGCGATATCAGTTTTCCAGTAAACATTTCGTTTACAACTGCTAAGGACTGATTGGATGTATGAGATGTCGCGCCGTCTTGTTGAAATCAGGTTCTGCTGTTGTAGGCTTCAAAATTATGCAGGCAAGAAAAAGTTATGTAACATGTCTGTATAGCGATCAGAGTTTACTGTTACGGTTTGGCCTCGCTCATTTTCCAAGAAATGGAGTCCGATAATTCTTACAGCCGACATGGCTACCCAACCGTCATTTTAAGCGAATGCAATGATCTTTGATGTTTTAATGATTTTTGATCAGGTTTTTGATTCAGTGTCGAACCCGTAGACTCGAACTTTTTGACCCACAATTTGATAACACTTTCTCTAGAACATTGATATAAATAATGTAAACTAAACTCAGAGCGAAATAGACGCCGCGCAATAGTGCACGAATCACCATTATTGTAATAAGCCTTTACATAGAACGCACGCTGCTCACCGGTGAAACGCTCCATGGTGACTAAATTTCCGAGAACCAAGCTACCGGTCCCCACTTCCCGCGCCCTAAATTCGTACGCGCCTTCTGGCCCACCCTGTATTAGTAGCAAATGCTTATCGTGTTGACCAATTTTTCATAACACGTATGTGTTCTAAATTCTAACAAATAAAATTATCATATTTATAACATTAGAATAGGTTCTCTAGGAATTTCAATATAGTTATTTACTCCTATGTATAATACTTCATAATATGTAGTAGTATTAATTATATAGTTTTACTTATAAGTTATCGATTCCAGTAACACATACAATTCTCAGTAAAATATTAAATTTACGTAATATTGGAGCTGAAACACTAATATTCGTTTTAGTTTACAAAATAAACAGATAATTTAAAAGAGGTACAGAGAATCTAGAATATGCTATAGAAATAATAATCTTGTTCGTGAAATAGCACATAAGAATTGGTTCCAACATAAAATTAGAGACGTCCAAAAATCTGCTGTTTGACGTGATAGTTGTACGCACATAGCAGGTTAGGGAACAAAGGGAACTGGGGAACCAAGTGTTATGAAACTCCGTTCATAACAGAAAGTGGGGAACGAAATTCTCATAATGGTGAGGCATAACGTGTTGGGTGGCGGTCCATAGAACCGCGTTTTGCGTCGTTACAAGATCTAGAAAATGAAAATATTAAATATTGCATTTCCTCGAGTAGGAATCGAACTCACAACGCGTTTTATTTTTTTTATGAAAAAGACAAGGCAAACGAGCGTTCGGGTCATCTGATGGTAAGTGATCACCGCCGCCCACGACCCCGTGCAACACCAGAGGAGCTACAGGTGCGTTGCCGGCCTTTAAGGTGGGTTGGGCGCCGGAGCCCGGCATTACCTGATGCGAAACGCAGTGGCATAAAGAAACTACTTAACGCCTGTTTTAAATGCCGGGGGTGGTAATGATCCGGTCGAGTCTGCTCATGCGTGTTGCCATTGCTGGCGACGTGACTCTACCACACGTACTTTAGTCGCCTCTTACGACACCACCAGTACCAGGATGATCCTATTCTAGGCCGGGATCACACGGCACAAAACAGCCGCACGTCCCAAAGTAAGCGACGAGGCTGTCGTACCCCTGCGAAACGACGGCCTCGTTAGGTACTTTTATTGCTATATTGTTTTAGGCTCACGCACAGGGGAACATATAGAAAAAAACTTAATATTGAGACACTCCGTTCTCATTTCTCCACTCAGTTTCAAGGCATTAGTTTTTATTCAGTTTTATTAGCGTCTAAAGAAATTTCAAGCCCCAAATCCCCATATATTATATAAACAAAACGAAACGCATACGAAATGCGGCGATAAATTATTTACAAACATATTCACGCTATTTATATTTATGGCACACTAGTGTTTGTACGTGACTTTGTTTGTATTGAATATTCTTAGTAATACCATTTTAGTGAGCGCTTCTTTAAAATTCAATGTATAAGGAATACATGTATGTCATGTTGTTCGATCCCCACTCGAGGAGATGAAATATTTACTTTATTTTATATTTTCATTTCTTCGCTCTCGTGTCGAGGCTAAGCACGGCGTTGAGTTCTGCCACTCAACACACAATGCCTCCAGAATTCGGCAGAAAGTGGGGAACGGAGTGTCTTAACATTAGGTTTCCTGTGCCTGTGTGCGGGATACAGCGTGAAGCTGATAAAAAAAAAAGTATGTAAATATTAAACAGTGTGGTGTGAGACCTTCGTGGCACAGAAGCACAATCGGTTATATATTTAACTTCCAATCAGGGGAATGATGTTTTTTTATGTTTTTATTTCTTCGCTGCGGTGACGAGGCAAAAAACTAATTAGTTTCGCCACTCAACACGGAATGCCTCAAGAATTCAGCGAAAAGTAGGAAGCAGAAGTATCTTAGTAGGAAATTGAGTGGTTTAACATTAGGTTCCCTCTACGTACCTTGTTTTGTGCTGGACACAGAGAGAAAATATCGAATGCACCACGATCTCATTGTAAGAAACTAGAGCAGATTCACACTGTACCACTTATTGCAGGGTATTTAGATATAACTTAGTTTTAAGATATTACGTGTTGAGTAACGGAATTTAACACCCCACATTAACTTGTTAATGCCAAAGCGAAGAAATAAAAAATATTTATTTCTTCGAGTGAGAATGGAACCCACAACCGCCACGGTTACTTCCTACTTACTAGTCAGAGAGCACGGTCTCCACATACCTCTTTGCCCTTGTCCACTGTCATCAACCTCTTCATAGATGCCCTCCGGTCCTCAAGCTTTTTACGTATATTTGATATTATGATTTGAAGCTCAACCGAGATCTCCCCCTCTCTTACCGGTCACTTTTCTGTCATATTTTTTTTTGCCATTATTTCATCACTTATTCGTTCGACGTGCCCAAGCCAGCTGAGCACATTCTTCTTCATTCTCACCGTGACATCCTCGCTTGTAGCTGCCATTCTGTGTATCTCTTCATTGCGATAATAGCTCTTCATATCCTACGAAGAGATCGTATCTCCACGGCATTCATCTTTTTTCTTTCTTCTTCTGTAATACCCACGTTTCGCTGCCGTATAACAGTGTCGGTACTACACTGCATTGTGTACGGCCAAACGCGCAGCTGTGCTGACGTGTCGCCGTCTCATCAATGCAGCTAAGGCTCCGTTAACCCTGTTACCGGCACCAATACGCCTTTCCACATCCATCTCGTATTTGCCATCTCTACTAAATATACTTTCCTAATATACCACTTCATTTACCTGTTCTAATATCTTACCATTTACACTGATCTTGCATTCCGGCCTTTCTTCATTTCTTTCAAATACCAGGAGCGCTTATTACTATTAAAGAATATAATTCTCGAATAAACCTAAATCCAGATAATAATTAAATCCTAAATAAAATAATAAATCCTAAATCCAGATAATAATTTCTATGACCACACACGCACACCTCGCTACCCTCAGAGATAAGGGACAAGAAGGTAACGACTAACGACCGGCAACTAAATTAAACGGAAACAGTTAACGAGGCGTTATCTCGTTGGGTCGCACACTTTCTTGTGTTGTATGAAATGTTTTATTATATGTATATGATTTTTATATTATTATGACATAGTTTTTATAGATACAAGTGGGTGACTGTCAATGTGACGGACACCGGACCTCATTCCAAATGACAACGGGATTTCTAAATATACAAAACATATAGTGATCTATTGTTTATTTTATTTATTTTACATTAGGTAAAGATTAAAAATATTAAACCTAAAATTAAGGTATAAAGTAACAAGAGTCCTTAAAAACTAGAGTATATGCAATATTTGACAGTTAGGCGGAAGCAAGTGGAAAATGAACCGAGTGTTATATTACTAGGCTCCGTTTGCCTATCCCGCGGAATACAACGTGAAACTAATAAAAGGTTTAAAACATACTTCATTCAAACAATAAAGTATACTACAAGATATTAAATATTCCTAAATAACAAAATGACTTAAAAACCATTTCAATATTTTAAAACAGTCAAAAGATTTATATATATATATATTTAGTCTCCACAGACGGTCTCACTAATTCCGTTTAATCCCCGGACTATTCGACGTTCACGTTGAGAGACAGTAAATTACCGATCTTCCACGTCGCTACCTCTAAGTTACGGGCCGGTGGGGTAAAATATTAAAGTTTTATAAGTAATAGTATAAATAAAGGCTAAGCTCGGCGTTGAGTTCCGCCACTCAACACGTAATGTCTCGAGAGAGGTTTCTAAGTTCCTTCTGCCTATCCTGATATATGTGCGATACAAATAAGAAAAATAATAGGCCAGTCGAGACGGAGAGGCACAGAGTGTGACTGTAAAATCGACTGGTCCTGGGTTCAATCCCCACTCGAGGATATAAATTATTTATTATACTTACATTATATTTTCATTTCTTCGCTCTGGTGTTGCGGCAAAGTGCGGTGTTGAGTTCCGCCACTCAACACGCAATGTCTCCAGAACTCGGCGGAAAGTGAGGAACGGTGTGTCTTAACACTAGGTTCCGTCTGCCTACCCTGCTGTGTGCGGGATACAGCGTGAAGCTGATTTTTTAATTTTTAAGAAAAATAATTGTGTTGAAAATTAAATAAAGCTATTTGATTGTGCTTTATAAATATAAAAATTGTATAATTTTATAATCTTCTTCTTTAATTGCGAATATTTCTATAATTATATGAATAACTAAAAACCCCTCATTAAACTGCTCACATTCATTCATTAAGAATAGAAAAGAAAAAACATCAAGTTCAAATACATAAATAGTTAGTCTTTATTTATTAAATTCCTATCAATCCCCAATTATCAAAACATTGCGTTTTGAATGGCAGAACTCAACATAGTTAGTATATTATATTTATATGTAAACAAAATAAGAATAATATTTTTTACGAAGAAAACACTCATTTCGCAGAGTACATTTCATGAAAAGGTATAAAATATTGTAAAGGGTCGAAGTTATTATGTTACAGAGCATTCGTTCATTTGGCTTTTACTTTACAGCGAGAGTACCTTCTAACCGAGTAATAACATTAAGAGAGATGACTAATTTGCATTTGTCACTCACTAAGAAAATTATAATTTTCCACTCGGTTACAGTTGGAAAGTATTTTGTTGTATTATATTAGCTAGTTACTTACAAAATTTTGCGTTTTCATATAATCTAAAATAAAGCGCGACGTTGAGTTACGCAACTATACTTGCAATTACTCAAATTCAAGTAGAATGTGCAGAAAGGAATGTTTTAACTCTGCGTCATCTCTATATATAATAAGACAGTAAAAATATTTTGTCTGTACATTAGTAATTTTGACTGAAATGGATAGAGGGACACTTAAAAAGAATAATAGAACGCAAAAAGTTTTTTTTTTAATTTCTTGTCTGTCCGTCTGTCGATATTTTTTTGTCCACATTTTTCTCTAAAAGTACTGAACCGATTTACTTAAAAATTCACCAATTGCTTTATTTTAACTCAACTTAACTACTAAAGTTTAGTTGATCAAAATCGGTTCATTAAAAAAAAAGTTATCGTCATTTGAATGAACTCAAGGCATTAGCTTGCCTGCGAATATTATATAGCGATCGCGCTGGTAAGGTTCTTGGCTAAAGAATGACATTCGAAACGTCTGGGTTATATGACTGTTGATAAAAATATATATTTTTGAAGCACTATTATGTAATAAAGTAAACGAAATTGAATTGTTAGTGGAGATTACCTTCATAAATCATAACAGTTAAGTTTAAGTCGTAATTAATTCAACACAGAGATAAAGAACGATCTTGAAAGAAATATCAAGTAAATACAAAGATTTTTTGGTTGGTTCGTTCATATAATATATGTAACTAATTTAAAAACTATACAGGACTTAATATGCAATTATTACAGTTATTTTACAAAGAATATGATGAATCCTTCAAATCAATAATTTAACATTTAAGGCTGTTTCTGAATGAGTAGATTAAATTATTCACTGACATCAGCACATTCAACAGAGTATATTATATAGGTAAAAAGAATATAAAATTACAAAAATATATACGTGTTATAAATAATTAGCTTTATGTATATTTTATAAATATCAAATATCAACAATGGTCGTATTTTTTTATTTAAAACAATCAAAAATTCTTTGACGATAATGTCGTAAAAAATCATACTAGAAGTCATTATAGTTGTCAATCAATTCTGCAGATTAAATCAATAATCATGTATTTTAGGCGGGCGAAGCCGTGGGCGAGCCGCTAGTGTATAATATGTGGGAAAAAGTGTTAAGCTAAAAAAATATAATATAATTAAATCGTCATTAAGAAATATTACGATGGTTGGAGTTCAAATACCACTCGAAAGAATATTTACTTTTTTAGCTTCACGTTGTATTCCGCACGTAGCAGAATAGTCAAAGGAAACATGGGAACCTATTATTAAGACACTTCGTTCCTGTGCTGTGTGCTGAGTAGCGGAACTCAACGCCGCGCTTAGACTCTATATTAATAATTATTTTTTGTAAGTCATCGACTATAAGTAAATAAACAGACTACAAAATTATACATACCTATATTCTATATAGAAATGAAACCATCCGTATTTGCATTAACCGAACATAACGGGAACTCCAACAAAACTTGATAAAGCTGATTCAAGCTCACGTTTCAAACTGCTTGCTGATGGGATAAAGACGTTTTAATTTGTCTTTAATCACCTCTTACCTTCCCTTCGCCTCACTTTGTGTGTATAAAGTTGTACCATAAAGTTTGTTTGAACAGTATTTACTTAACTTTGTATACTTAATTGAGATGTGATAATAATTAAATATTTAATTGATGGAAGTTTAAGATCTAACATCCTCCACAAATAGGGCTGAAAATTTTTCAAGATTTACGCTCTATTCTGCATATTGCGTGTTGAGTTTGTATTTAATAAATAATGCCTTGGCTCGTGATGTGTCTAGTGGTTAGAACCGTTTATAGCTGTGATCGTGAAGAACCCAAAATCTTTTAGAGATTCAGAGGGCACAGTGTTAAGAATTTAATAAGATATTTACCTTTAAAAAGATATATCAGAAGGTTATTTAGATAACTGGAAACTCGACAATATGACATTGTCATAACTCGAAGCTCGTCCGAAGAAAAACCAAGAGCGCGTCCTATCTTCTTTTCCACTATAACTGCGAACTAGTTATAATAAAAGGAAGAAAGAGTAAGGGCACCGCCCCGCCACTACACCGTGAATTCCTACCAGACTGCGGCTGCAACAGTCTTATTGAACTCTCTGGGACGTTTGTGTGTGATCAGTCTGAAGGTATTTGTTACGCTTGTTTATATTAAGATTGTATAAGAATGGTGATTTGTGATGTTGATTGATTTGTGAGATCAATATAAGTCGTTGGAACGAACGCACTACCGCAAGGCGGTCAAATAAACGCACGGCACACACCCCACAGTCGTGTCTCGAACCGTAGGCGGACACTACTACATACAACAGAGTTCCAGAACATAAAATAGCACGCACCACACACCCGTATGAGACAGGCGGACACTACTACTTACACCGGACCTAGGTCATAAAATAGCATCACACACCTACTAATAGTATACCAAATCGTAGAACTGTTATACAATATGTGTAGTAGTGGTATCAATGACCAACGCCATACAAGTATAGCTTACGTATCGCGAGCGTACTGCGAGACGGCATCAGCCACCACATAGTTAATGTCGCTATAACAGTTCGCGAAGGCACATCACGTCAGCCTTCGCGACATCAAGCAACATTCAATATCATAATATTGGTTAAAGATCACTTTGATCCACAATATGTGTCGCTCCTACACATATACTGCCTTTATAAGAAACTCGTTCCTAAAAGATCGTGCCATTATAGGCTTCGAATATATTTGGTACGAGTTTTTATGTGCATAATATATATTAGTACCGTAGTACTTGACAGTTTGACTCGACCGCTGCCTTCTGAGTTCTGCACCCACTATATATACGGAACGACGCTCGGGACGACAAAACATGAACTCGTCTCGATTATTATGGTATTAAAAATACATAGATTGTATTATTCATAATTAATTATGTTATTTATGTGTATTGCCATGCATATTTTATTTTATTTATTTATTTATTTTTACCTTATATCCAAGGTACATACTGTCACAAGTTGCAAAACTCATCATCGCGCTTTGTCTATACATGAAAGAAATCAAAATATTAAATATTTCATTTCCTCGAGTGGGAATTGAACTCACAACCTGTCGTATTTACAGTCATACCCTTGTGCCTCTGTGATACGACTGGCCTTAGGCCAGATATTAAAAAAATATATATAATAGAATATAAATAAACCGAGAATTGAAAATAGTATTAGCCCCTAAGTAAAGATTGAGCCCATGAACAACGTGTTTACAGTCGACGCTGTTCTGCTGCGTTATTATGATCAAATTTCGAATAACTAAGAATATATCAAATAAACTTAGCTCCATATTTTAATTAATAAATTTGTACAATATAGTACAGCGGTTAGATTATCAAAAATCTTCTCTTTCTCAACAACATCGTGTGAAACCATCAATAATAATAATAATAAGCGTCTAAACAACTTGCAATATCGATATCAGATACAGAAGGAGGTCGCCAAGTTAAGGTCAAAGCTT
>DWLH01002342.1:0-10954 GCA_018249795.1 Heliconius telesiphe telesiphe | reverse complement strand
ATGATAGCATGCGATGCTGTGTCAGGGCACAGAGTGAAGATTCTGAGTTCTTTTCTGTAAGCTGTGGCGTGAAGCAGGGTTGCGTGCTTGCACCAACTCTGTTTGCAATGTACTTTGCAGTTGTAGTTCGGGATGCCTTGCAAACGTTATCTGAAGGAGTTCGTATTCGCTATCGTAGTGATGGCGGTGGTATTTTTAACATAGCTAGACTTAAAGCTCGCACCAAAGTATCTTATACGACTATCATCGAAATAGTGTATGCAGACGACTTATGTTTTGTAGCGGAATCCCCAATGGGTCTACAAAGGCTTATAACAGCTCTTGCTGAATCGTCCCACAAATTTGGCCTCAAGATCAGTGTGAAGAAAACTGAAGTGATGGCATTCGACACACTGAATAGAAGCCCATTTATTTAAAGTGCTATTCTACACTAAGAATAAGAAAATATTTTAAGAAAACGTTAACACAATATAACCATTTAATTAACAATCTACATTTGTAAACATAGAAATTTAAACTTAAATTAAAAAAAAAGACCTATAGTATTTAATTTCAGTTCATTTATTTATTTTACATCACATATCCAAGGTATACACTGTTACAGTCTTAGGCCGTTGAGGTGCAGGGGTACAAGTGTGAGACTGTAAACGTGTCGGTTTTAGTTTCGATTCTCACTCTGGGGAAGGAAATAATTATTTCCTTACCCTTTTGTATCTCGCACGGAGCAAGGCAGAGGAACCTAGTGTTAAGATACTCCATTTCGCACTTTTTGCCGAATTTTCGAGGCATTGTGTGTTAAGCGACGGAATTTTGTTATTGTAGGGCTTTTGACTTGATGTCAGAGCGAGAAATGAAAAAATATTTTTCCCTCGAGTGAGGATCCCCACAACCGTGCACCCGTTGATCTATGAGTGCGACAGTTAAAATATTAAATATTTCATTTAACAGAGTGGCAATGTAATACACAACCTATTGAGTTTTCAGTCACAGGATTGTGTCCTTGCTCCAACAAATAAATTCACTTTTAAATTAAATTAAATTTCACTTTAACCCTTAAAAACTATAATGAGTAACATAACCCACAAAATTTATTTTTAAAAGTAATGATCTTCTATCTAATGATTAATGTATGAAATTTTATTAATTAACTAGCGACCCGCTCGCGGCTTCGCCCGCTTAAACCACAGAATTATTTAATTAACACACTGAATTATGTTCGTATTTTGATATACCTATAATGTATGTTTGCAACGCAATGAAGATTTTTAATGAGAAAGTTATTAAAACTTTAGGTCGACTTTTCGTACCTCCCATAAGAATCTTCAGTTGAATATTTGAAATAAAAACACAACTTATCGATACTTACAATAAAATCCTAACTCGTCGGTGTCTGTACATGGAAAATATATTAGAAAAATGTGCGTTTGTCCACGATAATCTCAGAAACGGCTTAACCGATTTAAATGTTTTTTTTTGTTTGTATTTTGGCAAACTTCCCTTAAATATTTAGTATTAGTTTTTTTTAATCGGTTCACACAAAGTTAAAACCAGATCCACGCTTTATACCGCCTTTAGCAGGGTAGGCAGAGGGAACTTAGTGTTAAGATATTGCGTATGATATGTGACTGATGTGCGAAATGAAAATATTATTAATCAAAATGAAAATATTATGTAATTATAATTCAATCCTCCAAGTGGGGATCGGTCCCACAACAGTCGCTTTACAGTCTCAACTTTGTGCCCCTGTACCGCGACGGCCTTTAATATTTATACAAAGAAGAGATGAGAAGAAGAGCCAGGAAGGAAAGGAAGCCTAAGGAGTTTAATTAAGATACCTCAACAGTGTAGATGTGGGTTTTTTTTTAATTTCACGATGTTTATCCATACCTGTATTTCGTGTGACGCAGTTACGTGTAGATACCAATAACGTAAACACATACTACTAAAACCTTTAAAACTTTGAACCTTACCGTCAATACCTACGACTCGGAATGTTGCGGCGGTCTCCCTTTGATAGGTTTATGTCTGCGTGCTTCGTTCTTCACAAATTGTATTTTATTACAACGATAATTTTATTATTTATTTTGTTTGAAAAAATAACCTTTTATTTTTTTGGGTTTTTTATTATCATTGTATTAGGCTTTTATAGATTGTTAAAACTGTGGTTTCATTTAAAGTTTTAGGCATTTTTTTATTCTTATACCTTTTGAAAAACTACCAACATTCTTATCATTAATAAATTATTTTTTTTAAATTAAAAAATAGCCTATGTTTTTCATCATAATGGCGGGAAAATATTCAAAATGTTCAAAATTACACTATAATACCATATAGTATTGATAGTAATTGACAATAGTTATACTACAGGAGGATACCTTCATATGCACTGTTTAAACCTATTTTTATGATATAATGTAGAATAATATCTTCTATAGAGGAATCACACATTCTTTCCATTCTTTAACTATATTACGTAAATACATGTTTTAGAGGTTACTCTGTACTAAGATGGCAGCTCTGTTCCCGCCTTTACGGCCCTGATATATCGACATAAACAATAGAAATATAAATTATTGGAAAGAAAAGGAGAAACGCAATTATATTGCATTTCTTCTTTTTTTCATACTTGAAACGTCTTAGTAATTTCACATACAATTCATTTGTTTTGAATATAACATTAAGATCGATTCATAAAATATATTTGGTACTTCCTTAACATTATTATTTCATGTATTTTTTAATATATAAAGTCTTGGTTAAGTTCTCTTGAAAAATATGTATATCTACGTAAATGAATGTAACGTATCTACATACGTGACAATGATTAAAATGTATTGACATCACCACGTCATCTAAACACAATATAAACTTTTATAAACTATGAACTCACAGATCTGAATTTAATTTCCAAATACATATACTTTTTATTGTAGAACCCCGCCATTTGAGCTAGTCCCGATAAATATACCTACTTTATTATTTTTGTTAATGTCACCAACGTTGACGTTTAAGATAATAATTATGGTAGACTCAACAACTATTATTAATTGTACTTCTTTTTTCAGCTTCACGCTGTATCCCGCACACAGCAGGGTAGGCAGAGGGAACCTAGTGTTAAGACACTCTGTTCCCTACTTTCCGCGGAATCCTGTAGGCATGGCGTGCTGAGTAGTGAAACTCAACGCCGCACTTTGCCTCGACACCAGAACGATGAAATGGAAATATACATTTAAATAAATATTTCATTTCCTCAAGTAGGAATTGAACCCACAACCAGTTTACAGTTACACTTTGTGCCCCTGTGCGATGCACGGCCTCAATTTACTTTCTTCTTTTAAATTGTGGTTAAATAAAATAATCGTAATTTAATTATGTCAGATTTTTATTAACCAACTTCTGTAAAAGGAGGAGCTTATCAATTTGACTGTATTTTTTATCCTTGTTACCTCAGAACTTTTGACTGTGTGAACCGATTTTGATGATTCTTTTTATATTTGAAAGCTAGTGCGTCCCGAGTAGCTCTATTTTAATTTAGTTCATTTCCGACAATGGTATTTATGAGAAAATCATATAAATCTCAAATTTACATTATGTATGTGCGCGACAAAGGGACGAATATCTAAATATCAACTCAACCGATTTTAATGATTCTTTTTTTATTAGAAAGGGTACACATAAAGGATAGTTTGGTGAAAGTTTGGTTAAGTTCAGAGTATGACATCCGGTAGAAATTGATGAAGTCGATTTTTTTTATTAAAAAATATAATTATATTATTTTTTCTGCAAAATTTTTTTTATACTCCATGATAAAAACTATCCTATAAGTTGCATTAGGTTTTGAACTGTCACTATGCTAAAATTAATTTAATTTCATTCAGTAGTTATCGGTATTTTAAGTAATTTACATTTTTCAGTTTTAATTTTTTGTAAAGAAAACTATCATGACGAACAAATAAACAGACAGACAGACAGACAAGAATTCTGCTGAGTGGTTTTTTAGGTTCTATAATCGACATATTACCCGACCTAATTTTTATATCTTTCATGTACAGAATTGACTTTTCTATCCTTTTATTATATAGAGATAAATTAGCTTCACGCTGTATCCCGCACACAGCAGGGTAGGCAGAGGGAACCTAGTGTTAAGACACTCCGTTCCCCACTTTCTGCCGAATTTTTGGAGACATTGCGTGTTGAGTGGCAGAACTCAACGCCGCGCTTTGCCTCGACACCAGAGCGAAGAAATGGAAATATAAATTTAAGTAAATATTTCATCTCCTCGAGTGGGGATCGAACCCACAACCAGTCGATTTTACAGTCACACCCTGTGCCACTGCGCCACGACTGACCTCTATGATATTATATATATATATATATATATATATATATATATATATATATATATATATATATATATATATATATATATATATATGACTTAAACTAATATTATTATTTTTTTATTAATATTATTTTCTCATCTTGTATATTTTCTTTTTTATAATATAATGAAGTACAAATCAATAGTTTTTATTTCCGTATAGTACAATATGTTGACCTTCACCTTCAGATATTTTTCCTCACAAGTGTGACAAAAAAAAGTCAATTCTTAGGAAACTTTAAATTTCTCAGTCATTTGCCCCACGGCTTCAAATATTTTTCTTCTACTTCCAACTACAAAGTGTTCTCGTAAAGATGAGACAGAAGTTCTTCTTAATCGTCAACACTTTGGACATCATCCTAATAAAAAATGTCTTCTTCTAATAAATCCTCTTCGGTAGTCGGCTCGTCGGCAGGTTCTAAACAACAACAACTTTGCTTTGAAATTTTCATAATACTAGTTCTATTACTTTCGTAGAGAAACTCATAATAAAACAAAAAAATCTGTATTTTGCATGCTAAACCTCCATTTTTCACGCGTAATTTAATAAAAATCATGAGAAACACTTACATTGTTAATCAATATGGCACTATGACTAATATAGGTGTCGTTAGACTCAGGAGGCAAGCGTGTGGTAAAAATTATGCGTGCGAACGACCACTTCCCACGGCTGTTTAAGGGGAACGGAGTGTCTTAACACTAGGTTCCCTCTGTCTACTCTGTTGTGTGCAGGATACAGCGTGAAGCTGATGTTTTTTTAAATAATACGAAAATAAGAAGTTTAAATCAGTGATTTGAAAAGTCTGTATGGTATATACACTAGCAGGTCTGGTAAATGTTGTCATTATCCATAAAATTATAAACAGTGTTAATATTATGCTTAATGCTTATCTTGCCTATACATATATTGATAGCTTAGGTGGTCTATTACATTATACACCAATTATATCGCGACCTTCCAGGTCTAAATATATCTATATACCATCCAGAATCTCATTGACATATACGCACCAAATTTCATCCAAATCGGTCGAGCCGTTAACTTTTTGAAATATTGCAGAAGACGCAATCAAAGTTTTTAACTAGCATTTCTGCATACACTAACATATTTAACGTTTTTATTTTAAAAAGTGCAATTACTTCATTGTTACATCAAATGAGCAAGGCTGAAACTGAAGAACTGACACCATCATTGAGTTATCTAAGAGACGTAGTTCAGACCCCACGGCTTCGGTAGCCTATAATTTGACATGCAAATGGTCCCACACTGGGCATCAGATTTTGTCGTCCCACTGCCCCAGTAGATTCGTAAACTAAACATTTCATAGTAAACGCAATAAGTTCCTTTTAATGTTTCATGGTGTTTTTTTTTTCACCATTCTTTTCTTGATATCTAAATTATTTGAATATCACGACTTCACGGCCTCTACCTATTCACATTCAAATACCAATTATAATCCTTACCGCCATAAAATCCAGTACGGAGTAATGTGTAGATATTACAGTGAGATTTGAAATCAGGTCAATTGGCATCGAGTGGTTCCATTTTCTCTCCTGTTTTTCAGGTTTAGTATAGTCTGTTTCATAATCATATTGTAATATTTGTACGATCAAACGCCGAGTCAAACGCTTATGCATTGTATGTTAATCGATCTACTAACGTAGATATATCCGAAGTTTGTGTCCCGAAAGATTTACTTACATAAGTAAGTAAATTATTAGTCAATACTATACTGGGCAAGTAACCTGCACCTTCGTTTGTGTGACTATAAAATATATTTTTTTAGCTTTACGCTGTATCCCGCGAATACAATGGTAGGCAGATGAAACCTGGGAACCTTGTGAAGACACTCCTTTCCCATTAAAATACTTCCTTTTCCCAATTTTCGCCGAAATCTGGAGGCAAATCGTGTTAAGTGGCGGAACTCAATGCCGCACTTTGCCTCAAGACAAGAGCGAAGGGAGAATATTTTCATATATTAAATATTTTATTTCCTAGATTAGGAATCGAACCTGAAATCTGTTGCATTTACAGTCATACGCTTGGGCCTCTGTGCCACGACTAACCTCATTAAAAACTGTAAAATAATAACATTATGATATTTTTTCGTCATATCGTAGGATTTTCGGAAAACCTTCTATTAGTCAAAATCAGCTTCACGCTGTATCCCGCACACAGCAGGGTAGGCTAGGGAACCTAGTGTTAAGACACCCCGTTCCCCATTTTCTGCCGAATTCTGAAGCCATTGCGTGTGTAGTGGCACAACTCAACGCCGCGCTTTGCCTCGACACCAGAGCGAAGAAATGGAAAGGCAAGTTGTGGGTTTGATTCTCATTCGAAGAAGATAAATATTTATAATATTCCCATTTTCACTCTGATATCAAGGTAAAGCGCGTTGAGTTCCACCACTCAAATCGAAATGCCTCCAGAATTTGGCGGAAACCCATTTTGCGCCAAACGGAGTGTTGTAACACTAACTAGGTCCTTTCTGCTTAACCTGCTCTGTGCGGGATATAGCGAGCTAAAAAAACATACGTGATATAACTGAATTTATTTATATCGTTTTCTATATTATTTGTACTTTTTGTTTCAAGATAAATATTATCGGGTGTTACAAAAGACATTATATTACATTAGTAATGTACATGTAATGATGTACAATTAGAAATATACTATAAAGTTCTATGGAATAAAAAGAAGTCTGCGTTTTTCAAAACAAGGAGACTAAAAGAAATTATATCTTTGTTAACCTCACTGCAAAGTAAGGGTGGAGTTTAAAAGAGCTTCTACAGACAGACACATTAACAGATGATTAATCCATTAGCAAAGCCTTTCTTTCTTTTTTCATATAAATAATACATTCTGTATAATCATTCTTAAAAGAAAATAAAATAAGTATATAAATTGTATTAAAATCCTATGAAGAGATTACTTATGTAGTTTGTATGGCCACTCTCCAGAATCCTTTTACTTTAATCTCTTGAACTAGATAAAAAAATTATGTTGTTTATCAAGGCTTCGTTTAATGTCCAGCTTAGAAAAAGCCAGCAAAACCTTATCCATTGCTAATGCCCTTACCGCCGTGCCAAATTAAATTATATAATATAACGCGACTGGTTGTGGGTTCGATCCACACCCGAGGAAATTAAATATTTAATATTTGTATTTTATCGCTCTAGTATCGAAAAAAAGCGAAGCGTTGTGTTGCGCCATTCAATACGCAGTACCATGCCAAAATTCCGCGGAAATTACTACCCCGCTGTGTGCAGGAACAGCGCGAAGCTGATTTAATTTAATTTAAATTTTTAAAATATATTACATCTAAAATCATATATTCAAAGTTTTCAATATTAATTAACTACTGAATATCAAAAAAAAATCCCTCAAAGACAATGCTCTGTCCCAATAAGTGTATAATATGAATATGTTTAGATAAAAAACAAGCTTTA
This sequence comes from Heliconius telesiphe telesiphe, assembly GCA_018249795.1. Lineage (NCBI taxonomy): Eukaryota > Metazoa > Arthropoda > Insecta > Lepidoptera > Nymphalidae > Heliconius > Heliconius telesiphe. Next base: position 3,123 of record DWLH01002342.1, on the reverse strand, counting down.
ATACATTAATTTTGGCAATTATGCAGACACTAATCCTCCTTATATTTACCAATAACCAAACCAATACATAAAAATGACAACTAATTTCAACACCATGATATTTCCTGTTCTTAAATACCAAAACCTACGCCAAAACTATTTCTCCTAGAAACGTCCACGTCCTAATATCTTTGCTCAACGATTACCTCCTGCACAGGCTTCGTCACTTAAATCAGTCGGCCTTGGCTAGAAGCCAGGTCTCTATCCGAGATTGTAACCAAAGTTACAGGTTACAAACTAATTACATTATAGAATGAATAGACAGTATTTTTTTATAAGAGAAAACTCAATATTAAATCCTATGCTAATAAAATTATATCGTTTAGATTATTAAAATAAAAAATGGGGTCTTTATAGTGTAGTGTGACAGCGTCTAATTGTAAACATAATATAGTGGGTTTGATTTCCACTTGAAGGAATGATTATTTTTGATTTTTTTTTATATTTCTGGGAGACAGAGAGCTAATGATGGTTCCCCCAATCAAAACACAACATCTGAAAAAGTTGAGCGCGCAAATGCTTATAGAAGTGTCTTAAGTTGAATTGATGCGGTCTACTATTAGGTCTTACTCATATAACATAAAAGAATAAATAAAAACATATATAGAATAGAATACACATATATGTATAAAACGTTTTTGTTTTTTTTACTACAATTTGTAAATACTGAAGTATTTGTTATATTAGCAGACCTGTCGAATCTTTCAAATACTTTTGCATAATTATCTGTATGTTACACAGAATTTAGTTTGTTGTTGAAATTTTAGCACTTTATCAATATTACAATATTAAATTACAGTTCTGTCTGCTTATTAATTAATATTATTGTTTAAATACTCAACAAAATATAGATTACGTTCAGTGTTCAATTAGTGTAAAATTAACGTAAGAAATATTTGAAAGACGTTGTTGTTTTGAAAAGGTAGATGTGACCTTGTCACCTAAGAAATAGGAATATAGATTATCGAGTATACTATTATCATAATGCAATAAAATATTATGACGCATTAGATAGACGCCGCCGTCGTGGCGCAGGGGCACAAGGGTGTGACTGTAACGTGACGGTCGGGGGTTCGACTGTGGGGAAACTCGAAGGAATAAATTATTATTTATGAATATTTTCATTTCTTGCGCCTTTGAGCTCCACCACTCAACACGCAATGTATCGAAAACTGACAGTATTTGGGGCACGGAGTGTCGTAACACTAGGTTCCATCTGCCTACCCTGCTGTATGCAGGATATAACGTAAAGCTGATTTATTTTAACACACTATCATTTGAAAAAAATTGCAACGTCAAGCTGTATCCCGCACATTACAGAGCAGGCATGGAAAACCTGGGAACCTAGAATTAAGACACTTCCGTTTTTCACTTTCCGCTGAATTCTTGCGGCATTGCGTGTTGAGTAGCGGAACTCAACGCCGTGCTTTGCCTCGTTATCAGAGAGAAAATTAAGATATTAAACACTTCATTCCTGTCGCCGTTTCTACCGTTCGCCCGGCGCGTTTACACGCGCCACGACGGCCTCACTTTTTATGAGACTACAATGTCACGAAAAATGAAAATCGAAAAAAACTAAGTATTTTGACACAAAGTCTGGTCTGCCTGCCTACCGTTCATAAATAAAGAGACGTAATTTAATTAGACGAGCATTTCAAAATAATAAACATCACACTGAAAATGATAAAACTTTAACAATTTGAATATTCCATAGATTTTCGAATTCAAATGTTAAATCGGGGGTGAAGAGGCTTAGGTTAACGGAAATAGCAACTTTTGAAGAAACGATAAAATAATTCATTCTTTTTTTGAGGGCGAGGAGTACTGCCTGCCGTTATAGAAAAGAAGTCGTACAAATACTGCAAAAACAGATAAAGTACAAACAAATAGATGCAATATGTTTATTGAGCCCATCGTGGCGCAACGGCACAGCATCTGGCTTTAAGTACGTACAGGGTAGGGTACGGAGGGTATATGTTGCTTTCGTTTCCTCACTGTGATAAAGACAAAGCGCAGTGTTGAGTGCAACCGCTCAACACGCAACGTGCACAGAAGAGAGGAACAGAGTGCCTTAATACTAGGTTCCCTGCTGTATGTTGGATAAGATAAGATCACACTGGTCAACATGAAAATTGCCTTTTACTTGAAACTGCACTATATCCTTATTAATATTTAACCCTCTTAATCTAAATATAGAACATAAAATTAAAAGTTAGCTCTTATTAAATAAGTTAGCTCTTATTAAAAAATTTAAGCTTCTTAAAAAAATTTGTTTATTGTATCTGATAGTGTATGTGTTCGATTTGTTTGTTAAAACGTGAAATTTTATAAGCTTTTTTATCATTTTAGACAGGTTTGTGGTGCAAAAACTACAATTTTAATAATGTCACGTAACTGTTAAATAGTGCCGACAATTTCTGTTACATATGTGGTGAAGTGAATTTTAGTAGTCACAGGTGCCCAATAATCCAATGTTTAGAATCTGCTTACTTTCATTATTTTGGAATTAAAATTTAAATAAAGTCAAGATAAATCTTGGGTACCACATTTTAGTTGCATTTTAGTTGCACGGAGGTATCCTTTGCATATAAACTAGGATTAATGAAAAACTTTGTTAAGGCTCTCAACCATGATGAACCAGCCTCCAAATATTTGCGACGTAAATTTCCACATCTAAGCGACACCAAAATAAAAGATGGGATTTTCGTCGGATGTCGGGTCCTTACATCACTCGAATTTGAAATTGATGTAAGGACCAAAACTTTGATTCGATTTTACACAGCATCGAAAAAGAGGCATGGCAATTATTTAGAGCAGTGGGTTATTTTTGGATAATATGAGACGTGAAAATGACAACGAGCTTGTGCTTGTGCTGCAATGTGTCTTAAAAACTTCACTTTTTTCACTCTTATCTCGATTTTTTTCTTCTTAATTGCGGTGATAGTAGTAATGAACATGGTGAACGATTTCACCAAAACATATCGACACTGGGAAAAAGAACTACTGCTGGAACATTTCAAGATACTCCTAACACTGATTTCAAAAAACAAACAAAACAAAAGAGAAATTCTTGACTAAATATTG
>DWLH01002341.1:0-10957 GCA_018249795.1 Heliconius telesiphe telesiphe | reverse complement strand
ACAAAATTCAAATTTCTAAGTCAACGTAATCAAAAGATGTATTCATAGATTTTCCTGGATTTTGTATTAAATTCGCAGTGTAATCCTAAAGAGTACTAACGGTATTTACGACAGTTATGAAATTTGGAACGTGGTGAGAAGTTAGAATATAAATAAAGATCCGAAAATTGAAAATTTATGGGTAATCCATAAAAAATCATTACCTGTATTTGTAGTTACTTTCATACAAAATGAATACAAACCTAAATTTGTCCCTGTTGACCTACAATTCTAATATTAATATGAAAGCCTCGGTAGGCGTGTCCGACTCCCATTTAATCGGATTTTTGTAAATTATATTGTAAGCTGAGTAATAGGTATATAAGTAGTAGTAATAGGTGTATAAGTAATAGGTACATGTTTGAATTTTTGACATTAATTTTTTGATAAAATCTATGGATACTTGTGACATTTTTGTTTTGGTAAAAAAGATGATTATATTGCCTCAGAAAAAGAACCTGTGTTTAATGTAAGAATATTATAATTATATAATATATCTAAAATTTATAAACTTAAATCTTCATTTCACTTTATTATTGCCATAAATTCTTACTTAATTATTTTCAGGAACTATCTTCTCCATTTTGGTGTTTAGTAAATACTTAAAATGGCATGACTCTGTTTTGGGAATAATATCAACTGTAAGCAAGATTATGGCTTCCTTTGTATACTGCTTTGCACCAAACGAAAGGATATTTTACATTGGTATGTTTGATATTTAAATTGTTATTATATATATATTGAGTTAAGCATATTTTAGTTTTAGTCAAAATGCAACTTCGACGTCTTAGATATATATATATATATATAAAATAAATAAATCAGCTTCACGCTCTATCCCGCACACAGCAGGGTAGGCAGAGGGAACCTAGTGTTAAGACACTCCGTTCCCCACTTTCTGCCGAATTTTGGAGGCATTGCGTGTTGAGTGGCAAACGCGCTTAGCCTCAACACCAGAGCGAAGAAATGGAAATATAAATTTAAGTAAATATTTCATCTCCTCGAGTGGTGATCCACACCGAACCCACGACCAGTCGGTTTTACAGTCACACTTCGTGCCACTGCGCCACGACGTGCCTCATATATAATATATGTATATATATATATATATATATATATATATATATATATATATATATATATATATATATATATATATATATATATATATATATATATATATATATACATTAGCACATAGGATATGACATTAGGCCCTATCCTGCTAAAATTAATAAATGAATGATTGATCAAAGAAGGTATATATTTTTGTATAAGGGAACCTAATGTTCACTCAGTTCCCGTACTGCATAATTTTCGAGACATCGAGACTCAATGCTGCGCCTTGTTATCTTAAGATGCAATTTATATATAATCTTTGCAGATCAGAAAGTTAAAGATCTTTGAAAAATAAAGTCATAGCAATTTCGACTGATAAATTTACTACTTCTCTATCTTTAGTACAATTCTGTCATTCCAATATCATGATTAGAGCCTTTCTTATGATCAATAAATTCGACTTGGCTTAAACGTGATTTCCAGCCATAAGGCATCTTAAAACATTTTAAAAAGAAATAGTAGCCTAAGGCTACCTAAAAATCTTAAATCCATATAGGCATAGGAAAATCTAATAAAACTAAAAATTAAATGGAAATCTCCTCTAAATAAAATCTATAAAGTAATCGTGCCATTTCTACGCTTTCCGCACGTACATATGTACATAGGTACATTGCTCATGATATAAATGTCCTGTCTGTCTTTTGCCTGACCACACGTATAAAACGGCTACGTTCTTTCTACATATAAGTATCCCTTTGGAAAATTTACATACATCGTGGCGCAGTGGAGCATCGTTTTACTGTAAACGTGACACAGTCCGATCCTCACTGCACAGAGCTGACAGAGTTCAAAGGATTGATGTGAATGACAAGAAATCTCCTGGTTCAGTAATCAGCATGGGGGTCCCACAAGAGACTATTCTTGGTCCTTTTCTATTTTTAAATATATAAATGATTTACCATATCTAGTTGAAAAGAAACATGAGATAGAATTGTTTGCTGATGACACTTCATTGATTTACAAAATAAAAGACGACAAATCATATATGACAATGTAAACAATACTCTCTCGAAAGTAGTACATTGGTTCAGTGTTAACAACTTACTATTGAATAGTAAAAAAACTAAATGTATGATTTTTAGAACACCTAACACGGAAGTTGTTAAAGCCGATGTACTGTTGTATGGTGAACCCGTAGATCCTGTCGATTCTACGGTATTTCTCGGTATCACCATAGACTGTAAATTACAGAGGGGACCCCATATTGATGGATTGGTGAATAGACTAAGCTCAGCAGCTTTCGCGGTGAAAAAAATTTGATCATTAATTGACGTAGAAACGGCTCGACTTGTTTACTTCAGCTACTTCCATAGTATTATGTCCTATGGGGTTTTACTTTGGGGTAATGCAGCCGGTATTCTACCAATATTTGTCCTGCAGAGGCGAGCTATTCGTGCAATCTATAACATAGGTCCTAAAGTCTCCTTAAGGCAAAAGTTTAAAGAAATTAACATACTGACAGTTGCATCTCAATATATTTTTGAAAATGTTATGTATGTTACAAAAAACGTTAATGATTTTACCTAAATTTGTGATGTTCATAATATTGACATCAGGAATAGGCTTAATCTTAGTGCACCCTTAACTCGGTTGCATCGAATCAGCAATTCTTTTATGGGACAATGTGTACGCTTTTATAATAGGATCCCAGAAAACGTCAGAGAATTTTCGATATCACGATTGAAAAAAATTGTGAGAAGACTTTTGTGTGTTAAAGGTAATTTTTCCAAATTAATGATTTTATAAATGACAACACGCCTTGAGAATGAAATGCTCGTTCCACTCTGTTTCAAAGGTATCATTATCACAAATAATTAAATATGTATTTGTATAAAAAATAAGTCCCGCTGAATTTCTTGCGCCGGCTCTTCTCAGATCTGAGGCAATAACTTTAGTGAACTGGTGGTAAATTATTTGACGTTCAAAAAATTTAGCATGAAACTCCCTATTTTGAATAAAATTATTTGAATTTGAATTTTGATTTTGAATTTCACTTGGTGTTATTATTCCCTACTCAGGTCAAATACAAGAAAAGCGAAGGACGAGGTTTATTGATACGAGTGTACAGTTACTGTAAAAGTGAAGGATGTGCGTGCGATTGCCATTCGGGAAAATAAAATATTTAATAATTTAATTTCCTCGCTCGGGTAACGAGCCATCTGGTAGCGTTTCTGGCTTTGAGTTTCGGCCAATCAACACACTTCGAAAATTCAACGAAAAATGGTGAACGATGTGTGTGTTTTAATGGGAACGGAATGTGTTAACATTAGGTTCCTATGTACCCTCTGCCTATGCCTATAGGTGAACCTAAAGAAAAAATCATCTGTCTTTTTATAATTTGTTCAATGAGAAGTGAAGGATAAAGTTCAATTTTCAAAACATCACCTAGATAATATCGGTGCAGTTGAATAGACTTGCTAAGAGTACTTGTATATTTGTTTTTCCTACAACTACTCGAGCTGATGTTGCTCAAGCTATCTTATTTACACAAGAGACGTAATTGAATGGAAAATATTAATTATATTTAATTAATCTTATACGTACTCGTACATGTATGTGTTACGTGCTATAAATATATGATAGCTATTAAAAAATACTTCCTGTTTGAGTTTTAATTTAAATATAATTATTACTTGATATATAATTTTGTTGTATTATGATAATGGCTTTGTTTGAGTATTTTTAGATACTTTGATATTTAATCTCTTTTGCAATTTTATTCTGGGAGTTTAATTAGCGTTTAAGTGTAAATAAAGGCAGTCGTGGCGCAGGCGCACAAGTGTGTGACTGTAAACACGATTGGTTGTAGGTTCGATATCCATTCGAGGAAATTAAATATTTAATATTTTAATTTCTTCGTTCCGGCGTCGAGGTAAAGCGTGGCGAATTCCGCCACTCATCACGCAATGCCTCCAGAATTCGATGGAAAATGGGGAACATTAACACTAGGGTCTTAACATTAGGTTCCCTCTGCCTACCATGCTGTGTGCAGGATACAACGGGAAACTGATTTGATATGTAAATATAATGATAATTTAAAAAAAGATGATTTTAAGTGCGTTAAGTATTATTACGTTGCATTTTATTATAATTTAAATAATATTAATTTCCAATAATGTAAATTTAAAACAATTTCAGTTTATATGGAATATAATATTATATATGAAATCTGTGATGACTGTAGGTGTTCTTTTCTGGTATTACTGATATTAATATAAGCTTTACAGCTTCACCCTGTATCCCGCATATAGCAAGGTGGGAAGTGATCACCTATTTGTCAAGACACTCCGTTTTTCACTTACCTATTGTGTGTATAAGTCCCCTTTGTCCTTTCAGAGAGAAGAAGGAAAAATAATTTTTATTTTTAATGGGGATAAAACCCATAGCCGTCATATCACAGTCAAACGCTATCCAACTGTGGTACGATGGCTGTATTAATATCATTGTTCATTTATTCCAAAACTACAAGTACTATCCAAATTTAATGCTTAAATGAATATAAGTTTACAATTAACTTTTGTTAAATATTAAACAAAATTAACATATTATTCCTTTTTGTTACAGCACCGTTAGTTGACATTTTGAATGGGACATCGTTACTGGCTTTGAGGTCTACCGTATCAAAATTGGTGGCAGCGAATGAATTTGGTAACAATAGCTTTTTTTTTAGTGGAACTGAAACCTAATTCTTAAAACGTTATGGTCACTCTTTTTTCTTACCTTTACACTATTCCCGCCTAAGCAGGGCCCGCATTATGGTCATCTATTACATATAAATAAAATTTAAGTGTTTATCTGTGATAAAAAGTAACAATGTTTTTTTTTTCAAGTATACATAGTTGAATACAAACAAACAATTTTAAAATAATTGTCTGTTTGTCTTTCCGTCTTTCCGTTTGTCTGGGCTAATGTCCAGAGCAGCTGAACCTATTTTAACGGGACTTTCCCTAACCAATAGAGCGTGTTAAGTCTTTTTATTACGGAGTTACCGCAGGATAGATATTTACGTGGGAAAACCCGCGGCTGCCGTGGGCTGTTGGACGTTGCCTAAATAGATATGAAATAACTAGATGTTTCTCTTGTTAATTTCGATATTTTTTGGGAGCAACATCAAATAAAATTCCAAAAGATTTAAATTACGATTTATTAACTGTATAACAATATATATAATCATACTAAAATAAAAAACCAATTTTCCCTATCTCCTCTACTTAAATAATATAAAATAAAAAAAACAGGGTAAGCCGCGCGAGGAAAGCCATTCTGAAATAAAACTACATAATCTGTTATAAAGTGATTTTATAATTGATAAACATGCGTTACTTTGTGAAAAACGGAGATAAGCTGGAATCATTGCACTAGGTCAGAGAATTACTTGCCTGATTTTTTTTAGCTTCACGCTGTATCCCACACATGGCAGGGTAGGCAGGAGGAACCTGGGAATCTAGTTTTACGACACTAGGTTCCGATTAAGGTACTTTCGTTTCCCACTTTTCCGCCGAATTCTGGAGGCATTGCGTTACCAGAGCGAGGGAATGAAAATATCAAATATTTCATTTACACTTATGAAAAACACATCCATATCCTGTCGCGTTTACAGACACACGTTTGTTCCCCTGTACCACGACTTGTCTGAATAATATAGGAAAAACCTTGAGTATTTGCTTTAATTTTTAAAGGTAGATTTGTGCGTTATCTGTCAGTCACTAATTTTTATTTGCAGCTTTACACTGTATCTTGCATATAGCAGGGAGGCAGAGGGAACCTATTGTTAAGACACTTTGTTTCTCACATTCCGCCGAATTTTTGAGGTATTGCATATTTCGTAGCGGATCTAAACGTTGCGCTTTGATTTGTTACCAGAGCGAAGAAAGGATAATTCATTCCCCCGAGTGAGGATTGAACCCACAACCGTCGCGCTTACAGTCACACGAGGACTTGAAATATTTTATAATTTCATCGTTTACCTAAGTACATATAACTTTGATTCAATTTAAGAGGACATTGCAGAGTCAGTCAGTCATCTAATATTAATAGCATTATTGTGTAAAACAAGAAATTAGGTCAGGCTACATATGTAAGTTATCCATGCAGGTTACTTCTCACGAATATTGTTAGGCGTCACCAAATATTTGGTATTCTAATTACTGTGGAACACCACATTTTTTGTTTCTTTTACTCTTTAATTTACGTTTCATTTGTTTTGTGCCCCGTCGCATCTATCGCATACAGCACGATAGGCAGAGAGAATAGACTTAATAAAAAAATTAAATACTTATTGGACTCTTTTGTCCAATTTTTTATTATCTTAGTAATACTTATTTGATTTTGTTACATTTCCTTTTTGTTCGCCTCACATTCCGCTCCCCACGTGGGCACTGCCGCAATTATTCGAGACTTATGTAATGTATTTTGAATATTGGCGGCACTCGATGCCACGCTTCGTGTCGTCACTAGAATGAGGAAATAAAAATAACTCATTCTCCGGAGTGGAAAGTGAACCCACAACTATCGCTTACAGTGCAAACGCTATGCCGCTGCGTGGCATTTTTTAGCTTTAAATTAATTAATAGATAATACATTGAGGTTAGTTGTTCTTTTTGTTGTAATTAATAGAATAATACATTGAGGTTAGTTGTGGCGCCGAGCACAAGCGTGTGACTGTAAACGCGGTTGTGAGTTCAATTCCCACTCGAGGAAATGAAATATTTAATATTTACTACTGTTCCGCCACTGAAGACTCAGTACCTCCAGAATTCGGCGGAAAGTGGGGGCGGAGTGTCTTAACACTATGCTCCCTCTGCCCACCCTGCTACATGCGTAATACAGCGTGGAGCTGAAAACGAAAGATTGATACATATGTACATACCAACCTATTTTTGTGGCATTGTTTATAATTTTTAATCATTCTCGTTACAAGCATCTAATTCGATTACTCACATATTGCGCAACAATATTTATAATTTTATATATTTTTTTAAAATATTTTATGAATAGAATAATATTTGATATAAAATAAACGTAAATATAACACTAGTAAAGTAGCATATTACGATTGTTACTACTGATCTAATGGTAATATAAAGTAGTAAAGATAGTCTCTACAAATAAAAGGCGAGTCTTAGCCAAAGTAAGCCGTGAGAGTGTCGTTAAATTAAGGAAAGAGTTTTAATTATCTTGTATACTTATTCTATATATATTTTTTAAACTCATAATTTTTTTTTATGTACGCTATATTTTAGGGAATTAAGTAATAAAAATGAAGTCATTGTTGTGCAGTAGTAAAGTATGACTATTAACACGATAGTTGTGGGTTGTGATTAAATCTTTTATTAAATTTTGGTAAAACTAAATGTGGCGTGAAGTCGAATCACTCAGCAAGCAAGGTCCGTGGACCAGTAGTGGTCCGCAGCAGCTAAAATATGGTCCGCGAATGATTTACAATTTTGGTGTTTGAGCAAAGTCTGGCTACAATTAAGTTGTTTCCTCAGTAAAACGTAAAATATTTTGACATTTTAATTTTATATATTTTGAAATACATTGAGTTTTAATATTTACTTTAAAATTCACAAACCCCATCATACAAAATGTCAGATATTTTTTTTAAACTTTTGACTTTGAAATTATTTTTTTTGTTTAATTATTAATACATTTTTATTATACCTACAAAGTGGTCCCTGCTAACAAGAATTCTATAAAAGTGGTCCTGATCAAGAAAATATTCGGAACCCCAGCTGGAGCGTGAGGGTTGTGGGTCTGAACCCCACTCGGGGGAATGAATTACTATTTATTAATATTTTAATTTCTTCATTCTGGCACCAAGGCAAAAAATTCGGTGGAAAATGGGAAACGAAGTAACATTAGGTTCCCTTTGCTTACCGTGCTATATGTGGGATACAGTGTCAACCTGCCCTGTAAATAAAAACCCTTAACATACTGAAAATGAGAAAAGATAAAAAAAGCTAGTCTGAGCTTGAGGCCAGTCGTAGCGCAGAGGCACAAGCATGCGACTTGAACGCGACTGACAAGTGATTTCGATTTCCACTTAGGGGAATCGCAATCACTACCACGCCACTTAACACACAATGCCTCGGCAGAAGGTAAGAACGGAGTGTCTTAACACTAGATTCCATCTGTCTAACTTCTCGGCATAAAACGTGAAGCTGAAAGGAAAAAAAGAAAGTAAAAAAAATACGTCAAAAAATTATGAAACTCTTTTACATTAGAATTTTTATTTTTAAGTAATTTCTTTATTTTATAGGAAAAGTGAATTCCATATTTGCGTTAACTGAAAATCTAATGCCTTTGGTGTACGTTCCTCTATACACAAAGGTGTATGTGGCCACTATGGACGTGTTGCCCGGCGCTGTGTTCCTGCTAGGATCTGCCATGACGCTACCCGCCGTAGTTGTTTTCATGTAAGCAAACACTTTAACTCTAGATAATGGAAAAATACTATACACGAAATATAAATAGTACAAGTGCAAGTCACGAAATATTTATAATACAACTATTATTCTATATTATTATTCATATTATTTACTTAAGATAATTTTATTGTCTATTTCAATGCACGTATACATTAACTCGTGTATGCCTTATTATCAACAGATTGCTGTTTTGGGAACATCGACGGAATCAGGCGAGATTGAAGAAGGAAAAGGGTATTGAATTATCAGAACAATAATTTAAAAGTATACACAATTTTACGACACCAAAGTATATAAGCGATCCCGCTCATGTGGAACAAATGATATCAAACGAAACATGAAAGAGTAGACGACTTTAAGCATATTTCACGGCTTGCTACTCCATGAATCACTAGAATAATCTTTTATAAAAATAAGATAGCTAATGTTAATCTTTGAAATAAACTTTTGAAATATGAAATATGTGTTACTTACAATATCCTATACTATTTTTGATACAAATATATATCCTTGGCTAAAAGTATCCTTATCAATAAGTCTGACGACTTTACAAATATTGGCCTCACTTGTTGTATAAGTAATCATAGTATAAATATATGTAATTCAGTTAATTCTATTATTTATTAGAGATTGAGGCTTCTAGATGGCATAAAGTCTGTACAATGTGAACAGTGCGTGAGTTTTCCTAAGTGAGTTAAGTCTAACGCGTAATTTTGTTTTGTGAAAATGGCTGAATCTGAAAATACTAAATCAGCGGATCAAGTTAATATGCAGGAAATGAATAAAGATGAACCAAACGAAACCGCTCCGCTGAAACCTAGTGACAGCAGCATAAATAATAAAAGCACAAAGAAAAAGCTAACTTTTTCAGAAAAAATTAAGTTAATCAAAAATAATATAACAGTAGAACCAATTATGGCTTGTTACATAATGCCAAGTATCTTAGCATCGCTGGCCACACAAAATTTGAACCTAGAAAAAGTTTGCCTCGTAAATCTTAAATTCGGTAAGGAAGTCTGTGACGCTTTAAAATCAAGACAAACGACAAATTACACCGAGTATGAAGAACAAGTGCAAACTTACACTGCAGAAATTCAGGCATGGAAGAATGTAGTTCAAACGGCTATTCCTGTGATGATAATATTATTTGTTGGGGCGTGGAGTGATAAAACTGGGAAAAGAAAGATTTGCATATTATTGCCAATAGTTGGAGAATTCCTGACTTGTATAGGTTTCATTATAAATACGTACTTTTTTTACGAGCTTCCAGCCGAAATTGCAGCCTTAACTGAAAGTATATTTCCAGCCATTACTGGTGGTTGGTTTACGAACTTTATAGGTGTTTTTAGTTACATAGGTGATATAACATCTGTTGAAGACAGAACTTTTAGAGTGGGCTTAGTAAATCTGTTCATGTCACTAGGCTACCCGATAGGCAGTGCCCTCAGTGGCATCCTACTTAGTTGGATAGGTTATTACGGAATATTTTCTCTATCAGCTAGTCTTTACTTGTTTAGTCTTATATATGGTTATTTCTGTTTAGAAGATCCTAAAAAAAAAGTTGTTAAAAGAGTAAGTACACGTACATTATTATTTTAAAAAATATTGAATTTGAGACCAGTTGTGGCGTAGGGGCACAAGGATATGATTATAAACGCGACTTCGATTCCCACTCGAAGTAATGAAGTGTTTAATATTATAATTTTCTTGATCTGGTAACGAGGCAATGCGCGCTGTTCCACCACTCAACACACAGTGCCTCCAGAAATCGACGGAAAGTGAGTAACAGAAGTGTGTTAATAGGAACAACGTCTCTTCAGTCTAAGTTCCTAAGTTTCCTCTGCTTACGGTTCTGCTACGGCTATGTGCAGGATAAAGAATGAGGCTACAAAATAATAAAAAATATATTGAATCAACATACATACGATTTCATCACAAATGTATGAACTTTTTATTAGTTACAAAATATATACACAAAACATATTATTAGTTACAAAATAATATTTGCAGAAACATAGCGGATGTTTTGGCTTCATAAGGGAATTCTTTGATGTCGCCCTCGTCATGGAAACCTTTAAAGTGGCCTTCAAGAAGGGCCCGGGTAACAGAAGGCTGCGAGTCTGCCTTTTACTTACATGTGTATGTGTTGTATTCGGTCCCTTACAAGGTAAATATTGATAAATAATTAACGATAATAATATATTTCGGCTTATATAAATTTCGCATAAAATATTTCGGGCTCTTTCAGGTGAATTTACAATTATGTATTTGTTTACGAGATTCCGATTTAACTGGGACGAAGTTATGTTCAGCATGTGGTCGACGTACAGTATTGTCACGAATTTAATAGGTAGGTTAATTTTAATAAA
>DWLH01002340.1:0-10958 GCA_018249795.1 Heliconius telesiphe telesiphe | reverse complement strand
TGAGTTCTGCCACTCAACACGCAATGCCTCCAAAATTCGGCAGAAAGTGGGGAACGGAGTGTCTTAACACTAGGTTCCCTCTGCCTACCCTGCTGTGTGCGGGATACAGCGTGAAGCTAAAAAAAATGTAAAAAAAAAAAAAAAATCATGTAAATTCAATAAAAATAACTGGAAATGGTGGATATAATCTGACGGATGACAAAATGTTCTAATATTAATAATATTAGACCAATAATGTTCTAATATAAATATTAATTACGAGATATAATTTATTTTTGTAGTATTAAAATATGTCTGAAGTTTGAGAAGAAGTTGACTTTTAGGTGTTTTTACATGTACATGACATATTTAAAAAATATTATTCAAAATAAAAAAAACCGGGTGCATACTAAGATTTTTAAATTTTAAGTTAAAATATTCCTGGCTTTAAATATGAAAACAATCTTTATTTTTTATTATTGTTCTTTTTACTTACTACTTTTCGTATTCATTTCTTTTAACTTAATTATTTCTTTTTATTTACTATATATACAGTGTGCAATTTTATAAAAATTTAAAATATAAATATAAAAAATATTTACATTGATGTCAGCTTCACGCTGTATCCCGCACACAGCAGGGTAGGCAGATGGAACCTAGTGTTACAACACTCCGTTCCCGCTAATTTAAATTATAATTTTATTAATTAATACTTATAACTTCATCCTAATTAATCACAGAATACTAAAAGTAGTTTTTTGTCACTGAATACTATGTTTTTATTATAAAAAAATATATAACTTTTCTGTACTACAAATTAATACAATTCAACCGACGACATTCAAATGTGACATACGTTTGGCATTTATTTTACCTTTCCCTAACCGTTCAAAATTTACTACCGAAAATAATTGGATATTATAGAATAGAAAAAATTGTGAATTTTGTAAAACAAAAATCTCCCCGCGTTACTGGTATTCTATTTCAATTATAAGATAATATTATAATCAATTTTATGGCTATTTACAGTGTTATCAGCGTATTAATTCTTAAAATATATATTTTTTAATTTATTAATTATTTGTTATATATTAATAACTCCATCAAAACTGTCATGTAAAAGAACCTTTTTTTGACATGTTTACCTTTTATCTCATGCCTTAGTGAATCGTGTATAATAAATAATTAAGGAGATATCATTGGTTCAAAATGACCTAGCCTTCGGGCGGCATAGTATGACCGACGCGAATAGGCAGAAATTTTCATACATTTACAAAATACTATTAACTTTTATGTAATTATTTGCTGTTTATAATTAATTTAAACTACACTTTGGTTCTCTTCTTCTTTTCTCGGCGTGGTGTAAAGTTTGGTCCTGCGCGACATTTCCCGCTACTTTTTATTTAATGTTTATCTATACTATTGAAAATACATTTATATTGAAACACATTTATATTGAAAACTTACGATCGAAAGTTATTTCATCATCAAAGAAATTCAATAAAGATAATTTTCGGCTTTTATCTACACTAATATAATAAAGTGGAAGAGTTTGTTTGTTTGTTTAAACACTAAGATCTCTGGATCTACTGGTCCGATTTACTTATTTTTGGTTTTGTTTGAAAGCTACGTTTTTCAGTAATCAGTATATTATGGTGTACGTATAAGTTAGCCTTAAATGACGAAATAACTATAATAATGAACGCGTACGCTGCCAATATAGTAAAATATATGTCAGTACATTGTATGGAAGAAATGTTCTATTTTATTAGTTCAAAAAAAAAGACCATGATACGGTATATCTATCTTTTATAAATAAGTCACAATAAGATATTTTGTGATAAAAAATAATTGAAAATTGCAAGGTGATATTGATAAAGTGTTTTATTTGATAAAGATATTGAAACTTACAAGCGAAAGTTATTCTATCAACAAGGATTTTTTATGAAGAAATGCTTTGTCTTTTATAGCATGTAATTTGAACGTATACTTTTTGCGAAAATATAAGCTTTAAATAATTCAACGCTCCGTTTACGGCCACAAGTACAGGCATGAGTCCAGCGGGGTTCCCCGATTCCCGATTTCGTCCTTGCAAGCAGCCATGTTAGTGCTTGCAGTTTCTCAAAATTATTGAATATATAAATTATACTAATTATAAATAAATAAAATTGAATGTATAAATTGTATAAATTTTATTAATTATATAATTTATATTGATTATCTTATGGAAAATGCAGGATAATAAAAAAAATATAAGTGGTATGCGAGCGAAGCCGCGAATCGGCGGCTAGTATGTATATATAGAGATAGAGAATCCATTTCGTCGAGTGGTAAGCGAATCCACAACATGTCGCGTCTACAGTCGCAGATAGTGCCCTTGCGCCACGACTGGTCTCGATTTAATTTATGCAATTAAAATTTGTATTAGTACCTAAATATTACAGCTATCGTATATGGAGACAGCGTCTGACTCCAACACGATAGTTGGGGGTTCGAATTATGATTTATTTATTTCTTTTCCGCCTTGGGAAAGGGTGACGTCAAATTCCACCACTCAACAAAATCGCACGGAACGTGGAAAACGGACACTAGGTTCTCTCCGCCTAGTCCGGTAGGCTGTAAAAATATAAAGCGTGATGCTGAAAAAAGTACTACATACTTATATTCAATTATTCAGTAATTTTTTATGTTTAAAAATATAGGTCGCAGAAGCAAAAAATGATTGATTTAAGTACGACATGAATCCTTGATTGACAATTATTTTCTTTCACCTACATCTTTTTGTTTTTTGCAAAAAATTTCAGACGGCTGAAAGAATGCTCTTAGAACAAATAACCTTTCAAACCATTCAACAACTTGAAATAACAAGCGACCGTATATTTAAAACTACTGAGTTAGTATTAAAGGAACTGAGAAAGGGATGAAGTCGACTTTAAATAAAGATTTAAAACAACGAGATTTTCCATTTTATATCCTAAAGTTTGTTTTTATAATTTATCACAAATAATAAAATTAATGTCGTGTGTGACATTAATTTTATTATTTGCAGCAGGGTAGGCAGAGGAAACCTAGTGTTAAGACACTCCATTATGCATTTCCTGCTGGATTCTGGAGACATTGAGTGTTGTGTTGTTGAGTTAGAAGTGGTTCCCTACTTTAGTTGAAGTGCCTTAATAGGAACGGAATATCTCAACACTAGGTTCCCAGATTCTGGGAGGGTCCTTCTGCCTATCCTGCTATGCGCGGGATACAGAGTGAAAAAGAACACAAAAAGTATATATAACGTATTTGGAATGCAGTGCACTTTCCAATCTATTGCAATGATACCAAAATTAGCTACTGAAAAAAATATAATTGCACACAGATATATTAAGAATAATTTCCCCCAACATGAATTCGAGACATTGTGTGATGACACAATGTCTCGAATTCATGTGAAGATAGAGAGTGGAGTGCCATGACACTGGGTTCCTCTACCTACCTAAACGAGTAAAGCTGAAAAAAAATGTACAAAAAAAATGTACTAAGCGCTATTCTAAGAAATTGTAATCCTACACGTCCTAGAATACTATATAAGATGAGAACGAAGATGCTGTTGCATTGTGAATTTGACTTCCGGCTGAGGTAAGTCAACTTATATACTTATACATCATCATCATCATCAGCCTGTTCTAGTCCACTGCTGGACATAGGCCTCTCCAATGGCACGCCACTGAGCTCTATCTTGGGCTCTTTGCATCCAGCCGATGCCAGCCACTTTGCGAATATCGTCACCCCATCTACTTATACATACATATACATAATACTTACATATACATATATTTTTTTATCTATCTATATGGGTAATTCTATAATAAGAGGTTTTAAGTCCGTAGAGAATACGGCCAAGAAGAAAAGTTGCTGTTTTTTCATTAAACACTTATATTACGATTTTTGTCCTATTTATGTCTTTATTCACGCAAGGGCAAGTCACTTTATGTGAATTTTATTGCTCTTTACAAGGCCAGGGTAAATACATTGGGCAGGGTAGAGACACCAAGTTCAGGATAGATATTTATTTGGCACGGGGAGAGAATTTATACGAATAAAAGTAACAAAATTATAAAAATCTACTATAATTACACATTGTAAATAACATAGAATCCGACTATTATTTTTAATAATCATATTAAACATTAGCATACTATATTATTTCAGCCTTAACAGTAATGTATGAAATTAACATGGCATTGCAAAATCAAATCAGCTTCACGCTGTATCCCGCACACAGCAGAGTAGGCAGAGGGAACCTAGTGTTAAGACACTCCGTTCCCCAATTTCATCCGAATTTTGGAGGCATTGCGTGTTGAGTGGTGGAACTCTACGTCACTCCTTGCCTCGAGGCCAAAGCGAAGAAATGGAAATATAATTGTAAATAAATATTTCATTTCCTCGAGTCCCACAACCGTCTCGTTACAGTCACATCCTAGTGCCCCTAGGCCATGATGGCCTCAGCATAATTTTTGTTTTCATTATTTCATAACTTGCTTTGACTTTCCTTTTATTTTCCAGTAATCATACTTGCCTAATTTTTGTTAAATATATTTTTCGTTCTGTAGTATGCCGTATTTTCTCACCAGTTTCCTGCTTTTAATTCTTTTTTGTCTTATAATTTGGAAGAGAAGATCAACTTTCTTTTAATTGTTGATCGAGCACTTCTGCAATCATACATTTTTGCTACGCTCTTTCTTTGGCACTTGGAGAATTTGCTGTTAAGTGTCAGTTTTTTTAGGCTTTCGTAATCTTTGTAACCTTTTAATAACATGCTAATTTAGATTTAAGTTTATTTATAGTCTCAACTTGTTCTTTTAATTAAATGTGTTTGTCTTCTGGCCCAGTTTGATTTAAACTATAACTGTATGAAAATTAAAAGTTTGATCATCAATATCTGACATCGATGGCGTTCTTTGTTTTTCCGTATCTTTCGTGCCTTTCGTTGCTCTATAGGACTCATTTCGTCGATAGTTTTTATTATTCTTTTCTCCTTCTTTATTAAATATTATGCCTTTTCTTTTGCTTTTGCAATTAATATTTTTCAGAATCATTTTTAATTCTTTCATATTGTAGGCTTGCTTCGCGTTTCTTCTATAATTTTTTTTCACGTATTAATTTTTACCGTGGCGCCATGCTCTGTAATAATATTAGACAATAATATAATAACAATATGAACTGAGAACTCCTTTATTTTTCAGTTTTAAGAATTTATCAAAATTATTTAAGTTATATAGTTATTTTTATGAATTAACAGTTTAAATATTTAAATTATTTAAACTGTTAATTCATAAAAAATATGATATATCTAAGTTTGTTTGCACTAACATTATCTCCCCTGCTCAACAAGTCTCTATATATAAAAATATGGCAGGGGAAGGACGTTTTCATGATAAATGTTATTGTTTTAATTGACTTAAGAAATGTTTCAGTACATGATGTATCACACTTTAACTATTACATTATTGTTAAATCAGACCAGTAAATACAAATAAATTAATTGAATAATATAACTTTTATGACTTACCTGGGGAGAGACACAATGACCTCACGAAACCACTACTTTGTACCAATGCGTCGCAACATCTAACAAATACCGGCGCTCTTAACGGCTCATGTGTTTTGCATTGCTAACTTTACGTTGATAGATGACCTTGAGCGCTATTTGGAATATATAGTTTTATATTTGTGTTTGTAGTAGCGTAATGAAATTTGCCAGGATATCCAAAATAAGAGGGACAAAAGTAAAGTTTAAAAAATATTACAAATAAATAAATATTGTTCTATTTTTCCTTAACAATCCTTAAATATATTTATTGAAATTTGTATTTAACAAACTTTAATTTATTTACTGATACAAAGAAGGTACGTATCGTTTGAAAATTAAACTGAAACCGACGGAGGGACAGGCCAGGGTAGATATAATACTTTTTAAGACTTTATTAGGAATTTCAGAAAAATATACGTTAATTAGACGTTTAATCGTGACGTTATTTAATAAAGTATATTTAGCTGACGTGTTTCATAGCAAAAAATTACAATTTGTAGAATAAAATCTATGTTTTAAACTGATTGCCGCACTAGTTACCTTTTATCGTAGAATTATCCATATCTATTTTCTTTCTTTTTCTTATATTTTCAGTCTTCATTTCTTATTTATATTTTATTGTGAATAAGTTAATAACTTTATTAAGTTAATGAAATCTACTATAATTTTCACGCTATTGCGTGAAAATTATAGTAGATTTCATTCCCCCGACTTTATTGAACTCACAACCATTTCAAATATTATCAATATTCCTTTTTTTTAAATATTTACTTATATTTATATTTCCATTTCTTCGCTCTGGTTTCGAAGTTAACCGTGGAGTTGAGTTCTGCCACTCAACACGCAATGCCTCCAGAATTCGGCAGAAAGTGGGGAACAGAGTGTCTTAACACTAGGTTGTCTCTGCCTACCCTGCTGTGTGAGGGCTACAGCGTGAAGCTGATTACTTTCTTTTTTTTAGCAGCTTCACGCTGTATATCGTACACAGCAGGGTAGCCAGACGAAACTTAGTGTTAAGATACTCCGTTCCAGACTTTCCTTTTAGAGGCATTTCGTATTGAGTGGCGGAACTCAACGACGCGCTTTGCCTCGACACCAAAGCGAAGAAATGGAAATATACATTTTAAGTAAATATTTAATTTCCTCGATTCCTCGAGGATCGCACCCACAACCAGTCGCGTTTACAGTCATACTTTGTGCTTTGCGCCATGACTAGCCTCAACTTTATAATAATATTAAAATAATAAACATTTGTATTTTTATTTCAGATACTCAACATCTGAACGAAAAAAAAGAAGTCATGGCTCGAATGTTCCTTTTTATCATAACCAGCATATTAATCTTTGATTCTTTGTTTACAGCCAGTGTACGTTCCATTGAGAAAATATTACCTAGAATGCCACTGATGATTCTGATATCTATTATAACTATATATTTCTATAGTTTCACTCTGTATTCCCGTATATAGCTGGTTAGGTAGAGTTAACCTAGAGTTAAGACACTCCGTTCCACCAGGACCGCTCAATTTTCGTGACGTGGTGTGGAGTTGACTCCACCAGTCAACAACGCGCTTTGTCTTGTTACCAAAGCGAGGAAATAAATGTATTTGCCGAATGAGAATCCAAATCAGCACCGTCGTGTTAGGTTTACGCTATGCCTTCAACCTTCTGAATACGAATGTCAATGAAAACTCGAACGCCGTGTTCAATATGAAAATAGAAGAGTACTTTTATTTTCTTTTTTTGTTTGTTTTTGTTTTTAGCTTCACGCTGTAACCGCACATAGCAAGGTAGGCAAAGGGAACCTGAGAACCTAGAGTTATTTTCCATCCCCATTTCCATTATGACTGTTGCCCACTTTCATCGGATTCTCGAGGCATTACGTGTTGAGTTGCGGAACTCAACACCACGCTTTACCTCGGTGCCTGAGCGGGGAAATGAAAATATTAGCTTTTATTATTACTAGCGGTTAAACTAGTTAATTATTTATTTAAAACACAGAATTACGTTCCTATTTCAATATATTATAATATAATGTACGTTTGCAACGCACTTAAGATAATATTAAAACCTTAAGATTGTTTTGTAATTTCCAAAACGATATTCATTTGTGTTAAAAAAAACAACCTATCTATACTTATCATAAAATCGTAATTCACCTACATATGGAAGATTTATTAGAAAATTTTTTAATGGAAAATATAAATATAATAGAACCCAAGCGAATGATTTTTAAAGGGTTGTCTGTGCGTTTGTTCACGTTAATCTGTGAAAAAGCTTAACAATTTAATTTGATTCTGATTTGCTCGAACAACACCATTTGAAAATATTAAATATTTTATTTTCTCGGATGGAAATCAACCCCCAACCTGTTGTTGTTGTCACACTCTTGTGCCCCTGTGCCACTACCTACTTAATTTTTAAATAAATAAATAAAATAAATCAGCTTCACGCTGTATCCCGCACACAGCAAGATAGATAGGGAACCTAGAGTTAAGACACACCGTTCCCCACTTTCCACCGAGTTCTGGAGGCATTGCGTATTGAGTGGCGGGACTCAACGCCGCGCTTTGCCTCGACACCAGAGCGAAGAAATGAAAATATAAATGTAGTGGGGACAGAACCCACAACCAGTCGATTTTACAGTCACACTCTGTGCTCCTGCGCTACGATTGGCCTCAAAACTAATTTTTACTCTTATTATATCAAATAGGTAGCACGATCATATCCGATGGTTAAAGACGTGTTGAATATGAGGAAGCGCCCATTCTGCAACGCATTTACAGGTAAGTAAATTTAATAAATTTTTCTGTCTATACTATATAAAGGATAAGTATGTGTGGAATTAGAGGCCAGTCGTGGCGCAGGGGCACAAGCGTGTGACTGTAAAGGCGAAGGTTAGATTCCCAATCCTGGAAAGGAAATATTTAATATTTTCATTTTCTTCCCTCTGAAGTCGTGGCAAAGAGTTCGGCTACTCAACACTCAATGTATCCAAAATTCGGCGGAAAGTGGGGAGCGGAGTGTCTTAGCACTAGACTCTCTCTGCTCTGTTACATGCGGAATACGGCACGAAGCTGAACAAAACAAAATGTGTGGAATTAAGATCATTTGATTTTCAGGTAGCTACTATTGTATGATAGTATTATTATACAAACAAAAATAGTTGTAATCTTTATATTCAAAAGAGCAACTGTTGAGCACTTCGTTCCCAACGCATCGTCAAATTTTCAAGACATTGTAAGTTGGATTATGGAATTCAACGCCGTCCGTTACCTTACCAGAGCAGAAAAATAGAGATTATTCAATCCTCCGACTCCCTCTCCAAACCACTACCATAGCATATACAATCGGGCACTATTTTATTGTATCGAGATGGCTTAATGGATAATTAAATCGCTTTTTTTTTATAACAGGCTGTGGACGCAAACGGTCTCAAGATACCAATGATTTACAAGCGCTAGAGACTTTCCGACGAATGCTGGTGAGTTGTTTCTGACTATAGTCCATTTAAAAAATAAGATGTCGAATGGACGGACGAATTGTCGATCCACAATTCGAAGATGGACGGAGGATTTGAACCTAACTTTGAATCGTACGTTGTAAAGTTATTTTTTTTTTAAATAATTTACAATGTTGTTAGAAACAACATTGTAAACAACATCTACATATTATAATATTATTTTTCCCCCATCTCTTAAAAATAGTCAGTCTTAACATACTAGCCTAAACTAGGCTTACCGAATGTCAAAGTTTTGAAGGCAAAATTTATTTTTTCTAAATGCTTAAATATTTTTTAATATACTGACTTTTTCAGCATTGCGAGAGTTTTTATTAGGGACTTTAACGTCGTGTTGTTTTTTTACCTTCACGCTGTATCCCAGGGTTAAGGGAAGCAGGGTTAGCAGAGGGAGCCTTTTGTAAAGACCCTTCGCCACCCACTTTCCGCCGAATCCTGGAGATATCGTGTGTTGAGTGGTGGAAATCAAGGCCCCGCTTTGCTAAGGCTGAATAAGGAATACAAAATGTTTCCTTTCTTCAAGTGGGGATCGAACATACATCCTATCACGTTTACAGACACACGCTTGTGGCCCTGCGCCACAACTGGCCAGTGTTCTTTACCAGAACGAGAAAATAAAAAAACTCATCCTTGAGTGGGAATGGAACCCACAACTGTCACGTTTATAGTCAGATGTTGTGCCGCTTCACCACTAAGGCCACTTAGCCCATTTAAAATAATCTATTTTTAATTATGATTCCATATATTAACTTTGTTTCAGATGGATAGAGTAGCCCTAACAGAAATGGAACCCGCACTCGACGAACTCTCCCAATTAGCTGCAAATGCTGAGCTGTGGGGATCTATTCGAGATGAGGTCTTAAAACGCAGATATTAATAAAATCTACTGTAATAGGTACTCCAAATATGACACATAATAAATGTTGTAAATCTATATAAAATTGTTTTTTTTTTATCATTGACACGCTGCAGCTTTCTTTTACTAGACTGAAAACACAAAGATAATGTAAATATGACAGAAAAATCCAAACTCAACTTTTAGCTATGTAAAATCTAAGAATCTGCAAAAAATTATAATCATAAATCTTGGCAGTTCTACGTAGCTTATGTGACAATACAATGTCTGATGATGGAGTCAGGAACTAAATAGTAGAACACTTCAGAAGCTCATATAATTTATAGCCTCAGGCCACTTTTTTATCCTTTAGCATTTTATAAGAAAACTGGATAATACAGCCGTCGTGATTTTTTGCCTTCAATATCAACTTTTGCCCTCAACTTATAATAAATATTAATATGCAATAGTTGTAAACAAAAAAATCATTTATTAGAAACATTTCCAGAGGCTATTGGCTCCGTGCACGACTGCAGCGCCACCCAGCGTACGCAAATTTGTTGGCTCTGACGTTTTCGTTTTGTTGAGATTTTACTTTGTACATTATTGCAAGTTATTGTTTTTAGAAAATACTTGTGCAAATGATTATAATAATATCAATACTAGTCTATTAAAACGTTATTTTACTGAAAATGATTTCAGTAATGTGTTGTAGTTTTGGCCATAAAAAGAAAATAAGTCATAGAAATTACTACTACTAACTTCACGCTTTATCCCTAGCGGGGTAGTCAGAAAAAACGGAGCGCTAAACGTGTTTTCGAAGGTCAACCGAGGTCTCCCCCTACCTCTCTCACCGCTCACTTTTCCATCATAAATCTTTTTTGCCAATCTTTCATTCATTCGTTCGACGTGCCTAAACTAGCTGAGCACGTTCTTCTTCATTCTCACCGTGACATCCTCGCTAGTACCTGCCATTCTGTGTACCTCTTCATTACGGATTCGATCAGCTAAGCTGACTCCGCATATCCTACGAAGAGATCGCATCTC
>DWLH01002339.1:0-10962 GCA_018249795.1 Heliconius telesiphe telesiphe | reverse complement strand
ATAAGTTGTTGTCTCTTTATATATATGTATATGTATACTAAAGACTGTGCGACTGACAGACAACGAATATGCCGTTTATATAATTCGCTATCAAGTCTGAGATCGATCTTGAGATGCCGTTGTCATTGATAGATTATAATTTATGAATGAAAAATGACAAGGGCGAGTCGGGCTCGCCTACCGAGGGTTCCATAATAAATTGAAGATCTTGAGCTTTTTCTGAAATTCAGGCTTAGCTTAGCCAGATTCCTTTCATTTGATACCTCACTTGAACTAGTACTATTTTGCTCCCCTTTTAAGGCTATTATTTTTTAAAGATTTAACAACAATTGTATAATTTTCCTGAACTACCTTTAGATGCTAACTGCCAAATTTCATAATTCTATGTTAACTGTAGTACCCTATTAATTTTGATTCCATTTATAGTGTCGAAATACGCGTTTTTAGCTATTTAAGGCTTTTATTTCATAGGATATAACGAAAAATGTATAGTTTTAGATTTTTTCCTGAACTAGTACTACCTGTAAATGCTAGCTGCCAAATCATAGTTTTAGGTCATCCGGAAGTACCCTATGAATTTTGATTCTCTTGATAGTATAGAAATACGTGATTTTTTGCGACATAAACGGCCATTTTTTTTTTAAAGTAAATATAGAAATACATTTTTTATCAGGAAATTATGGGGCCGTAGAATTTCAACTCGATATCTCCGTTCCTGAGATAAAGGGTCTTGACAGACAGCCAGACGGACGGACAACAAAGCGACCTTATAAAGGTTCCTTTTTTTATTAAAAAGATAAAGAACCCTAAAAACGACTTAAGTTTGACATCAAAATTGAGAGCATCCTATAAATACGCACCTTTGACGAAACTCCTTGACTTAGAAACGTTGAAATTTGACGTGCGGGTAAGTTAAAGAGGGTAGGCAGGCTAGGAAGAAAAACTCCTATGGGAAAGAGAAACATTAATCTTTTTAATTTTACGCCATGAACCCAATGCAGACAAAGTTTCCAGCGTCGACTAGTATGTATTAAATACATACTCGTACATAAATATGACTAACATAATACATTTCAGCTCATGAGGCCAGTCGTGGCGCAGGAGCACAGACGTGTGACTGTAAATGCGACTGGTTGTGAGCTCAATTCCCACTCAAGGAAATAAAATATTTACTTAAATGTATATTTTTATTTCTTCGCTCTGGTGTCGAGGCGAAGCGCGGCGTTGAGTTCTGCCATTCAACACGCAATGCCTTCTGAATTCGGCGGAAAGTGGGTGATGGAGTGTTTTAACCTCTGTCCACCCTGCTGTGTGCGGGATATAGCGGAAGCCGATTTATTTTTAATAATCCATTTCAATTTTTATATAAAAAATCTGTGTATAACATTTTTAAATGATTTAATTTGGGTATAAGTCTAGGGCACATTTACTTTTAGAACGCTTTCATATAATACATTATATATATAAATACATTATATATATGGGACAAAAAGTGTTATTTATTATACTTACATCAATTCATTTTGTGCTTATAAAATATTTTGTTATATTTTCCTTAATTATAATAAATTTTACGATCTTGCATACTTCTCATCTGGATAAATTAATTTATTAACAAATAATACCGAAAATGAAACGACGACGATTACAATAGAGTTATTGAAATTTTTCTGATCTGATAAGGCAAAATGCGGCGTTGTTCCCTCAGCATACAGAAAAAAGCGTAATGCTTAAAAAAAAATTAATCTTAGCTTCTTAGCCAAAAAGCCGCGCTGTAACCATGGAGATATTACAAGTGCTAGTCGGACCCGCCCACCGAGGGCTCCTTATAAGGGCTGGCATACGCTCGTATTTACTCATTTTATCCAAAATTACTCACAAATATATTTTTTTAATTAATTCTTTTTTTTTTCTGTAATATAATTATAAACTTTCACTTAACGATATTTTCAATTGATTTGTACTGCAAGTTCTCTTTCATCTTAAGTTCATAAATTTTTTGGCTAATGGTAAGTATCCAATAGGTTTTGATTATTTTGATTTTTTTTTATTGCGTTGACTTGAAACTTTAAAAACCAAGTGACCCTCCGATAGACTCTAGTCATGACCATTGACTACAAGTGACCATTAAAAATTAACCATTAGCCAAAAGTAGACCCCTGCTGCGTTATTGCAAAACAGATCTTGCGCTTACCACTATCGCTAATGTTAGATGAAGTAACTTAACGCCGCGCTTTGTTGAAACCAGAAAGATAAATGTTCTTAACAAATATTATGCCAAGTTGTATTTGAATTTTGAACATACCACTATAGCGAACATATAGGAACATCCACCTTCCGCCACGACAGTTCATTTTACGTAACATATTAATTTGTCTATGAATTTAGATAACAACAGCTAAGTCTCTTTAAATAGGAAACTATAATAATGAAGAAGGCGGTGCAAGAAAAAAATATACATATATCCCTCATCATTTTTCACTAATTTTGTTACAAGCCTTTGCCTCGCTGCCGCGCCGTGTATGTGTGTTAGTACATGTTAAATCTCGAAAACTCAATTTGACTAACATCCCAGTGTCCAATTATGACTTAAGTTCGGATTATAATAATATTACATATATATAATCAATAATGTTGTTAATCCAAAATGGCTGCCGTAACAGATTGGGTAACCTGATATGGTTATCAAATGAAAAGGCTTGATTTGTAAAATCATGAAAAAAATACATATAGAGACTGGACATTACAACAGACCTTGAATAAAATCTTGTTTCTAAAAGGTATTTTTTAATTAATATTTTTTTTTATTTTATAATACGTGGGATAACCTACTGTATTTTGTCCAACAAGGCTAGGCAATTGAAAATATTTTGATATAAACATCTATTGAGGCCGTCGTGGCACAGAGAGTCGTCGATTGTTAACGCGACGGTTGTAGAATCGATTCCCGATTGCAGGAATGATTCTTGCAGCATTCTGGGATGAATGCCGCCATACACATTCTCCCTATATTAAAAAAAAATACAAAATCAATAAATTACAAAGTAAACTATAATTTATAGTTATTACTATAAATAAATCATAAAATGAAGCGTTGTTAAATATGAAATGATCTCATTACTAGCTTGTTAGCGTTCGTCCGTCCGTTGCGGGCCCTACCTTCTTTATTAAGCACTTTGAAATATTAGCTTTTAAGAATTTCTAAATGTTACTTTTGTGTTATATTTATGATATTTAGTATTTTAAACTTACTTTCAACTATTAACAAAACAAAGCGTGGCGTTAAGTTTCGTTTCTCAACAAGTAATATCTTGGAGTGGGAAGGTTCGCTGGAATCGGAGTGTTTTAACACTAGGTCTCACTCACCTAATTGTCATCAGAATTGCGAGGATATCCATGTCTCAAAACCAGCTAAACTGATTCAAATGAGACTTGTGCCATTCCCTGAGTTGGAACATGTCGCGGAATAAATAAAAAAAGTATAATCCTGTAACGACTTTTAGTGTCCCAGATATTTGTGAAAAAGCATGTACATATATACACTTACACACTTACGATATTTAGCACAGGTGCTTGAAGGTGTCTCAGTAGATCGTCATACTTAAATATGTATACATATTCAATTCCAACAATATCACTTAATTTAAAAAAAAAAATGCTGTCTCCCGCACATGGCAGGGTTAGGCAGAGGGAACCTGGTCCATGTCCTTGAAACTAGTTCAGAGGGTAGTGTTTTATCAATTTTTGCTAGCGTAACCTTCAAAATTGTAATATTATTATAATATAAGCCATCATTGTATTAGGTAAAGGTTTATATGAATAAATAAATAAATAAATTTCCAGAGTAATGATAATGAATTATTTCATTTGATCGAGTCGGAATCGAATCCACACCCTGTCGTGTTAGCAGTCGTACGCTTGTGCCCATGCACCACACGCCATTTATGTATATGTAGTTTAACTTAACATATATTTTTGAAGTCGGTTAAAGAGAAATGACGTAGTATACGATTTATAAATGACGCGTTTACTGTTCTTTTTGCATATTTAAGTCACTTCTTCGAGAATAATAAATCATTTTAACGAGCGCTTTACGAATATATGTAAATGGTTGTACCATTAATAACTTTGTATTAATCTTATGTGCATAATTTTACTATTTAAAACTTTTTTGAATGAATTAAAAAGTTATATTAAAGCTTATAAAGCTTACTTTTATGTATGTTTCGAATGTTCATTATTTTTTATGGATTATAATATTGGCTTTGAGGTAATTTTGGTGCAGTTTTTTCATGTCTGAATGTACACGCGGTGGTTGAAGGTTCCATTCCACTTGTATTATTTTCTAAATCGATTTAAAAAAAGGAAAACCGCCAAGAACAGGGTAAAGTAGGAAAAATCTTTTAAATTTTACTGTCGCTAGGGGGGCTCGTTGAACTGTGGAAACATTCTAAACCCTAACCATAACTTTGGGTTTTGATCCCATACTTTCTATTTATAGTTGGAATCTATAATAATAGTAAATCTTGTAAAAGATTTCAACTTGTGTTTTAGTTTTTTAGAAAACATACAACTTGTATTAGAACACTTAAGACACATAAGACACTTCCGTTCCCCACTTTTCGCCGAATTCTAAAGGCAATTGCGTTTTAAGTGGCGGAACTCAATGCTGCACTTATCTCCAAAGCAAAGAAATGCAAATATTAAACATTTAATTTTTCGAGTGGGAAACTCCCACAACTTGTCACGCCTCAACTTTGTAATATTAGTATAAATTATATTATATTATAAACTAATAAAATATTATATAAAAATCTCTAAAAAAAATAAAAACCTCTACCTTTTTAAAATGTTAATATAATAATCAGATCAACAAATTAAATGTCCTAACTTCCCTTATGTTATAAATGTATGTATGGTTTGTACAATGTACACCGTCCCGAGAGAAAGCATCGCAATGTTACTTATCGGAATGGATGTTACTGTTATTTTGTTCTCCTTTAACACGCTCTCACTGTATATGTTCGATTATTCCTATTAGATAACTACTATTAGATTCACGCTGTATCCCGCATACTGTAGGGTAGGCTGAGGGAAAATTAGTGTTAAAACACTCCGTTACCCCAGTCTAGTTTTCAAGTGACAGAATGGGTAGCCGTGCTGAACGCCGAGCTTTCTGCTAATTTAAATAAATTATTCTCATGAGCGAGAATCGAACTCACAACCGCTACGACGGGCTATTTAAATGTCTTAATTTCATTTGTTATTATATTCTATTCTATCTTACACAAGGGACAAGTTGTTATATTTCATACTCCCTAGAGAGAGCATCTCAGTGTATGTCGCCAAGTGAAGAACGGAGTGTCTTAACACTAAGGTTCCTTTGCTTACAGTTATACAGCGTGCAGCTTATTTTTAATTTAATTTTTATTTAAGTTACGTATTCATAAAGTTTTGTTTTACTATTATTTATATGTTCTTTACTAGAAGAGTGTATTGTGATTTACAAATATATATCAACATGTTTTGAAATTTAAAGAAATTAATGATATTGCACCCGAACGCAGTCAGGATATGTATTTTACCGTTTCAGTTTATTTTATTCACCATTTCACTTTATTCTATCTTTCATTAATGACAATTTATAGTTCTATATCGATTCACAACACTTCACCGTACGTCTTCTAGCTATAACCGTGACGGGAACGTGGGAAACTGGTGTTAAAACACTGCGTTCCCTTTAAGACACCATCGCTCCCCACTTTCCACCGAATTCTGGATGCATTGCGTTTTGATTGTTGCCAGAGCGAGGAAAGGAAAATATTAAATATTTCGTGTTTATTACAACACACTAGTGCCCCGGCGCCATGGCGGGCCCAAAAATAAAGTTTTTTAATTCTAATATTTAAAATGAGTACGAGTATGAGTACTTTACTTCCTATTCAACCTACATCCTACCTGTTTTACCCTCGTGTGGGTAGAATTTCTAAAATCGCTGAAACATATATTTTATCGTATACAATGAGTAACTCAAAAAAATTGAATTCTTGTCTTTTATTAAAAATGTATGGTCTTACATTCTTCTATTTTTTAGGTAAACTATAAAATAAAACGTGGCGTAATTTGAACCAGGCCCTCTTAGAAAGTTTCCTCGAGTAGCTGACGCGTTTAGAACTACTTAGTGTTAGTAGTACTTACTTATCACTCATGTTTTTATTTATTATTAAAAATATATATTTACTTTTTATTTTTTGTTTTTATACTTTAAAATTACTAAGTCTTATTATTTTTAAATTATATTAGTTAGTGGTGCTCTGTTGGGAAACACCACTTAGCAAAATATGATAATGAATTTAATTTAAATTCAAATGATTTAATTCAATCGCAGATCAGTCGTGGCGCAGTGAAATATTTATTTACATTTGTATTTTCATTTCTTCGCACTGGTGTCGAGGTAAAGCGCGGCGTCGAGTCCCGCCACTCAACACGCAATGCCTCCAGAACTCGGCGGAAAGTGGGGAACGGAGTGTCTTAAAACCAGGTTTCCTCTGCCTACCCTGCTGTGTGTAGGATACAGCGTGAAGCTGATTTATTTATTTAATTTAATATAAGAATTTACTACCGGTTCATTAAAGGTACTGCCTCAAACGTGAGAAGGACCATGGCAATAAACGAGGCGGGACTTTCTTTAAATCAATTATTTACATAATAGTTAAAAAGTCCTTATCAAATTAATATATTTAAAATTCTACCTATCATTGTTATGTTTACCAATACAACGAATTTACTAATTAGGTATGTACATGATGTAAATTTGAACAATATATCGATCTGTTACTTTAAAATTATCGTATCAAGGTCCCAGCTCATTATTAGGCTGACAACTTTAAAGAAATATGATATTATTTATATATACATAAACATACCTACGTACATATATAAATTAGAAAAGAAGAATCGATCCGTCCATCGCGCCTGCGCGCGGTGCGGACACTCTGCGTATATAATGTACTACTGTACATATTGACTACTGTATTAGGGCTAATAAGTAAATTAACCTTATAGAGTTTTAGATTTGTTATTTTAATTAGATTTGGACAATTATTAATTGCAATTAACGATTTAAATTTGTTTTGTGATAGTTTCTTTTTGCGGAAATTTCCTTTGTCAATTAATTTTAAAAAAATCAGCTTCACGCTGTACCCCGCACACAGCAGGGTAGACAGAGGGATCCTAGTGTTAAGACACTCCGTTCCCCACTTTCTGCCGAATTCTAGAGGCATTGCGTGTTGAGTGGCAGAACTCAACGCCGCGCTTAACCTCGACACCAGAGCGAAGAAATGGAACTATAAATTTAAGTAAATATTTCATCTCCTCGAGTGGGGATCGAACCCACAACCAGTCGGTTTTACAGTCACACTTCGTGCAACTGCGCCACGACTGGTATTATAAATTAATTAGTTGAGGTTTGTTAATTGTGATTTCTGCGGAAACAAATATTCCGTTGTTACTATTTAATTATGAATTGCGATTAAAATTAGACCGGCTCTGATTTTAGTATGTAGTAAGTTTTATACGACGCGACGTTGAGTTCCGCCACTCAACACGCAATGTCTCGAAAATTGGGCGGTGCATAAGAAACAGAGTGTGGTGGGCGACAGTTGTGGGTTCGATATCTATTTGAGGGAATGAATTATTTTCATGTTGACCCTTTTGCTAAATGTACATACACATTGTTCATATATATGTATATGATTAAAATATTACATAATCTTTTATTTAAATAATTAAAAGTTAGTTAGTTGCTTAGCAACGGGCAGTTATATGCTTCAGTGCTTCTTGAAATAATTAGTTAAGTAACATTGAAGAAAATGAATTTCTTTTTAATATAAAATTGTAAGTAGTTTAAGCCGTTATAAAGTTTTTATTATGATCAATTTTTACCCTACCCAGGTAAGGATGGATGGCTTAGCATCAAAGTCATTTCAGCGAAATAAATATAATCAATATTTGCGTCATTCCATATACATAATATTGAGGCCGTCATGGCGCAGCGGGACAATATCTGCCTGTAAATGCGACAATAGTGGGTGCCAGTAGATACTCGGCGGAACAAGATCTGGTAGAAGTAGGCGGAACTCAACGCCGTTGCGTGCACGCTA
Source organism: Heliconius telesiphe telesiphe (assembly GCA_018249795.1). Classification (NCBI taxonomy): domain Eukaryota; kingdom Metazoa; phylum Arthropoda; class Insecta; order Lepidoptera; family Nymphalidae; genus Heliconius; species Heliconius telesiphe. The sequence goes on along the minus strand of DWLH01002339.1, from coordinate 2,800 downwards.
TATTTTAAACACGGAAAGTAGGAAATGGTGGGTCTTAACGCTAGATTCCCATTATTGTTGTATTTCCATCCTTTGTAATTATCGTTGCATCGAACGTGAGAGTAAACGGTGAGTACATGATTCTGTACTATAAAATGTTAATAATAAATATATTATAACGCCGTCGTGGCACAGTGGGACTGCGTCTGATTATGAAGATTGTTATAGGTTCAACATCTGTTGATTGAATAATTTTAATTATATATTTTTTAATGATGTCAATATAATTTTCTTGTTTTGCTCAAAACGCGACATTGTATTGTTTGTTTCACTTGTAATGACGTGAAATTGTATGGAAGGTAGGAGACTGAGTGTTTGAAAACTGTCTGACTAACTGCTTAAAAAAATATATTAAAACATAACAACGAATTTTATCGAATAATAGGAAATTTTATATACTAAAATATGGTACGTATATAAAAAATCGTTTATAGCAGTGATGCAACGTACACTAAGCTGCGTACAACGCTGTAAATATAGTTGAAGGAGGAGAAGTGTAACAGGATTTCTCAAAATTCCGACAAGGACGAGAAATAATGTAATTTCGCAATGGTCAGTCAATTCCTTGCAAACCGAACTACACGTGCGCGCTAGTAATAATATAACTCCTTGAAGTCGGTTAAATAGTATAGATACATAAATAACACTCATACATTGTCCTTGATAATATAAATAATATAAAATGTTATATTTTAATAGTATATTGATAAATTAAGTCCAATTTTTTTCCAATTAAGTCAAACTTAAAATTGGTTTTGGTATAAAATAACATTGTGAAAAATAAGCTACAGATTTTTTTTGATACAAGCAAATCCGCATGCGACGGTATTACTCGAATCTAAGTAAATGTATATATAAAAAATAAAGTATTCTTAAATTTATACACATAAAAAAAAATATCACTAACGGACTTCGTAGCGCGTAGCAACTTCGTAGCTTTACAGGTGCTACGAACATAATCATATACAATAATTTGGAAATCTGCATATATTATGAATGGCTTGAAATATATAAATAATAAATTATTATGTAGTATTAATTATATGTTCTTTATAATTTTTTTTTTTTTGCAATAAATAAATAAATATTTTACCTTTTCGTTTACTGGTTATATAAAAAATAACAAAAAATATTATAAATATATTTTTATATAAACTTAAAAAAGTGCTATACAGGATGGAAGTGTCAGCACCACTTTAAATGAAACCACAGTTTTAACTACTCTATAAAAGACTAACACAATTAAAAAAAAATCCCCTAAATGAAAAAGTATTTTTTTCAAACAAAATAAATAATAAAATTATTGTTGTAATATAAAACGCCATTTGTCAAGAACGACGCACGCATACATAAACCTATCAAAGGGAAACCGCCGCATACGCCTCATTCCGAAATCGAGTCGTAAGTATTGGCGGCAAAGTTCAAAGTTCATTAACATTTAGTAGTATTTTTGTAGTAGTATGTGTTTACGTTATTGGTATCTAGATGCGTAACTGCGTCACACGAAATACAGGTATGAATAAACATCGTGAAATGGAAAAATCCTACGTCTACACTGTTGAGGTATTTTGAATAATTTCTTTAGGTATGGGTTTAAAATATTTTATCCTATATGCTATTCCCGTAAAAGGAGCGCTGACACTTCTATCCTGTATATATAGTAACATGTTGGTAGCACATACTAAAACATGATTTTACTGTTTTCTTATTTAACTGTATTTGAAATTGAAGCTAAGAAATGCTTGTATTGTTACGATTTACTATTTTTATGTATAAGTTTATCATCTTGTATTATTATTTCGATATTAATTAATTAATGTAAAAAAGTAATGTTAACTATATATTTTGTTGTACATATTGTTACGCCTTTTTTGGAAATATTTTAATATACCACGATTTATATGAGCCCAAACTCGAACAGTTTACTTCGAACCCCTGAAGAGTTCTACTATTCAGGTCCTGGCTCCATGATCAGACCAGCTCAATGATACCATATTATTGTAAGGTCACCTTAACGGTGTATAATAAGTTTCAAGATGATACAATTATTATAAATAGGCGCAATTCAGTTTATTAGATTTCATTTATAAGTCGAAAAGAAATGCTGTATTTTTATTTTAGTGTTATGATTTAAATCCTTCTTACTTAACTATGAGTATAATATTAAGTAGAAATACTTCAAATCCAATCGTGTAACTTATTTCATTCAGGTCATTCAAGAGCATATATATGATTGCCCATTATTTCCTTAGATTCACGCTGTATCCCGCACACAGAGTAGGCAGAGGGAACCTAGGAACCTCGTGTTAAGACACTACGTTCCATTAGAACTCATTAAGTTTAATAATAGGTACTATTGTATATGTGATAAAAGATTTTCAGTGTTATTATAGTCTAAAGAAGTGAGCCAGGACGAAATTTTAATTTTAGCTTTTTTGATCGACCAAAGCTTAATATCACAAGCACTAGCAATTTTATTGTAAATAAATAATTCTATGTAATGTCTACGATTAATCAGAGTATTATATTCTTCTAAGGACGCTATTCTTTTATGTGCTTTCAGTGCCATTTTTGAGAGAAATAATTGACGTACAGTAAGGACCGTCGAGTCGACCGTCGTCGACCGCCGACCGAGTTTTATGCCGTGTGATCCCGGCCTAGAATAGGATCATCCTGGTACTGGTGGTGTCGTAAGAGGCGACTAAAGTACGTGTGGTAGAGTCACGTCGCCAGCAATGGCAACACGCATGGGCAGACTCGA
>DWLH01002338.1:0-10962 GCA_018249795.1 Heliconius telesiphe telesiphe | reverse complement strand
GGCGTACCGATTTGGCTAACTATTGAAGATACAGTCAGTTTAGTCTTATTGTGTATTTTCGGCAACCCATACAATTTAGGATATTTTACATAACTAGTTACGAGGGATTTAATGTTACATATCTTACATTTCTGTCATTCTTCTTTTGCAACGCCTACGTTTCTCTATCCCTAGCGGGGGGGAAATTTTCCCTCGCATGTCACTTTGTGTCACTGCATTTGAAGTTGACATGGCGCAACCATATTTAATACGTGACACGTGCCTTTTCCTTCTCGCACACAGGCTGAGTGATCTATATAAACAGACTTTACAACAAGGGAAGCGATTAAAGTATTGTACCTCTGAGGTAGTCTCCCAAAATATCTTATACTCCTTTTAAACATCAAAAAAAAATCTTGGTTTAGGACCTCCTGCGACCTGCTCACTGGTGTAAAATGTGTGGCAAATTAATAAACAACCTTAGAAATTACTAAAATTGTTAACATTTTATTTCTTTCTTTCTCAAAACTTTCACGCTTCATCTTTATCAGTACTTTCGTTTGGTGCCTTTGTAGCATATCCTTTTTCTTTTTTAAAAAGATTTATCTGAGGCCTTATAATCCTAACGAGCTTTTTTTCTCTACAGTGTCTTTCACTTTATCATTACATTTATCGTACTCTTTATTAAAACCTCGTTATCATTTACCACATATTTCTGTCGCTGCTTTTCTTATATAATATAATTTTCGTTTTCTGTTTCAAAGATGTCTAATATTTTGGAAGTAGTAGTTCTTCTTTGATCGATGGATCTTAAAACTTCCAGCTTCTTATGCGATAATTCGACTCCAAGTTTGGTCGTCTCGTACCTCAAAATAGCAACGATTACATATTGGTCTGTTCCCAAGATAGCATCCTAAGCACTTGTGTGTCCACAACTTAACCTTAAATATACTGATCCGCTAGGAATAAGTCAATCATGCTTTTCACGGTGAGAATATAATAGAACGTGACGTGAAAAAAGATTAATAAAGAAAAAGTGAGCGGTAACAAAGATAGGGGGAGGCCTCGGTTGACCGCATACAGCATCAAAGATAATAAAAGAGAAAAATCACGTAAAAAGCATGAGGACGCCCCAGATGGCATATATGAAAAGTTGACGATAGTGGACGAGGTGAAAGAGGTATATAGAGACCGTAGCGTTTGGGGTTCCGTTCTCTCTAACTTTCCTCGCATGTAGCTGCCTCTAACTTTCCTACTAGTAATACAGCGTGAAGCTAAATAAGTAAGTATTTAATTTCAATTCTGTTGTAAAGAATCATTGTTGGTACCACAGCATCATTTTTCTCCAGTTGCTTATCATTATTCTACACTAATCGTCATTGTCCGTATTAACACATTTTTTTAAAAATCCATTTATCAAAAATAAATAGGGGTTGTTCATAGATGCCACTTCAATAAACGTGCACTATAATGTCCAAGCTTACATCTCACAGCAAAATTACGGCTTTACACGCTGGTTTTAAAAAAGACATAATTTTTGGTTAAAAATAACAATTTTAGGAGAACTGCCATGTCAATATCTTCAATATTATTGTAGATTTCTAGAAATTTTGTTTTAGCCACGACAATATCTGTGCGGCCACGCTGCAATACTTGAATTGAAAAAAAGACTTCAAAAGAGGCGAACGTTTATGCTATTCGAAATAGAGGAGAGGAGGATTATTCAAGATAGAGGACGAAAACAGTGTAAATAGTGAAAATAATGTTGATATTACTTCTCCCACGAAAAAACAATATTTAATAGAGTTTATTTAAGTGTGCGCTAGAAAAGCTTCTCGATATTTACAAAAAAATCTAACCAAATGGAAATAATATATTTTGAAGTGGTCTCATTCTCATGTAATTTTTTTACTTCACGCGGTATGCCGCACACAGCAGGGTGGGCAGAGGGAACCTAGTATTAAGACACTCTGTTCCCCGTTTTCCTCCGAAATCTGAAAGCATTGCGTGTTGAGTAGCGGATCTCAACGCTGTGCTTTGGCTCGACACCAAAGCGAAGAGATGAAAATATTTTTTTTTTGTAAGTAAGCTAAATGCAATAAATATGGTATGGTTTTTTGATTATGGCGTTCCGAAAATGTAATAACTAAAGCAACGGCTTATTTAATTCTAGCTATTTTTGATTTAACACGTACACATTTAAAGAAAGCTATTGAGTGACTGCGTCAGATTTTACTACGAAATATTATCAATAATATTGTGTAGTGTTCGGGGCAATATATTGAACAATATTATTGTCAATATTGTATTGATAATAACATTGCGCGTGTATGGCTAGCCTAAGGAAGTCGACCGGGCCTGCTTAGAATGTACTCAGTGTACTTTGAAGTGAAGATGTCAAATTTTTATAAATACTTGAAACATAGACACCACAGATTATATATGGCATATTAGAAAAAAAAATCTTGTTGAATAAGTACCGTAAAATGTGGTGGTGTCTATCCACCAAATTTAAAGGTTTTAGAGTATTAAAAAATACATTTTAACAATGCCCCCGACTGAAAATATTAAACAATCTACTTGTATATTGAAGTATGAGTTCATATTGGCTTTTCATTTTGTGGAAATGTGTTGTTAAGCCTATTATATATTACAAAATAAAAAATATTGGTCATTCTATTTAGAATCGGGATAAGAATAGACAATTTAGGAGTCGTTATTGTTTCGATATGCCGGATTAACTTTGCGTGTATTAGTTTGTGAAATAAAACTAAGACTCTTGAGTATCTCATCATCATCAGCCTGTCTTCGTCCACTGTAATATATTGTAATACTTTTAATCAGCCTTAATCACTTTTAGCTCCATAATATCATGAACCATTAAAGGCCTGAAACTATCAGTATGATTAATGTAATGGCAGTCTGCACCAGAGAGTACTTTCCAACATATTACTTGTTTCATTTTCCTTATCAATTACAGTACATAAATATAAAATGCTATTATTGAGCGTCTCATATAAAATGTTGTTCTTAAAATTGCAAAAACAAGACACAAATTTACGTTTGTATTGTTTATTGATATTTTAAATTAAAATATAATATTGTAATCATAAATCATCAGTCAAAACAAAAATCAATTATTTAAAAACTAAATAAAAAATCATTTTATATCATAGGCATAGGTGAATAAAATATTACGCATAAATAAAACATTATCGTATTATTAATAAGAAATACATAGTATATAAAATATTCAAAAATTTACAAAAGCAAGAAGATATTAAAATATTTAAGAAACTTTCGCAACCTTTAAAACGTTAGATAGGAGTGTGTTTACCAACGCCGCGAGACATCCTGATTTTTGCATGATGTCCAGACTAACCCTTAAAAATATCCCGAGCGGGACTGATGTTCTTTTAATTAACTTAATTTTTTAAATAAGTTATTAACAATTTCGAGAGATATAGACTGTAAAGATTTAACTGTTTTTGGTACAGAGTAAGCGAAACCAGTGTTATAAGTATATCTATTGACGTTTTCCTATTAATACAAATATTTTAAATTGTTACCTTTTACACAATAAACGTTATTCATACTATTTTCCCCTCGCTCTTTGCGAAAGAATTTCGCTTTTTTACTTGAAACGTTTAAAAATCTCCCTTTTACCCAAGTTATGATCTGGCAATGCTGGTGTTTACCCTAACATTTTATCTAATTTTTCAGATGCAATTTCTTTAAGTAAAAACATTTGTAATCGGCACTATAATATTATTAAATTACAATTTATTATTTGTAATAATCCATACACATACAGTGTTGGATGGATTATTACAAATAATAGTATAACTATTTATTATATAATATGAAAAATATTATTATATACATATTTCGCTAAACATGTTACATTACCCACAATTAAACAAAAAAAATAACTAAATTAACATATTATTTTGTAATGTTTAGGGTACCAAACTACCTACATCGTTGTGATATTAACATAGTATGCTATATAAAATAGCTAAAAACTATTATACAAAAATCTGCTAACCTTAAAATACATACGCCATAATTAAACAGATCCAGTCTTCAAACATATTGTAAAGAATACAAAAAAATTGTAAGTCATGAACATGTAAATAATTTAAAAATAAATATAATCACTAATTTTAAAATAAATATAGACCGACAAGAACTTTATGAATTATTACGAACGTTTTGAACTTATATAATACAAAGTGACGCCGAACTCCGCATATTTAATATTATGCACACAAGTGTACATTTGAATCTTGCCCGTGTTCTCATACACCATAAAGTTTTTGTCGAATTATATAAATTATAATTGTAGTTCGACAACATTTTGTCAATCTTTATTTGGACATATCAATGGGAATTTGAGCGGGGACGTCGAGGTCATTCGGGAGAGGGAATTTGAGCGAGGGGAGCGGGGAGAGTGAGGGGAGTGAGTGCAGCGCGCGGCGGGATAGGGCCTCACTCGCAGCTCTTCCGCACTTCTAAATGAGCCCCGAGTCACCCTCCTTCTGTATAGTGATGTGACAGACGATTCTTGCAACAGACATCTAGATTAAAAATAAAAACTTAAGTATATATATTACAAAAATCATAAAATAAGTTAAAATAGCTTAATATATTGTATGTGTTAACAACTCTTATTTTATGATATTGTTTGCTACTTATGTTAGTATAAAATATTTAAAGGATTTTATTAGCTTTGCTGTAAGGTTGGAACAAATAGGAACATCTAAAACCAGCTATGCGACAATATCTTTTCTACTTTCTGAATTTCCCATTTAATAGAACGCCATTAAGTGTATCTAATCAGACCAAGTAAACGGATTTTTCTATGGAAACTATACTTCAATGAACATGTACGAAAAAAATACTTGCAAACCATACTTTTCCAATTCGCTAAGTTGTTGCTTAGGAGTGGAGGCAGCGACTGGTCGGTTGCGGCCAAGTTTTGCCCTCGTTGCCTCAAGCATATGTTGCGTTACTAATGGCTGTGGCTCTTTTTGAATGGGCTTTGCTCGCACTGGGTTGTCCTTTGGGATATTAAGAATTATTTAATAATCATAAAATATTACATATCTTTTAACATTGTTGAATATCCCATCTTGATATCTGTGAGGTTGAGGACAGGTGTTGTGCAGGAGCATAAGCTGGTGACTGTAAACGCTACAGGTGGTTCAATTCTCACTTGATAAAATGAAATATTTAATATTTTCATTTCAGGCCGTCGTCGTGGCGTTTGATTGTGACAAACTTGATGATTTTGTAATTGTTTCAATCGCCACACGAAGTAATGATTTTAACCATTTAGGTTAATTATTTTCATTGCCTCGCGAAAAAAATTGATATGAAAAGTGGGGAAATAAACACTCCATAGTGTTTATTACTAAGCTGCACTGAAAAAAAGAGTAAAAATGTAATTTCTGTAACATCTCTAAATTATCAGTTTACTAATCTCCACATTTATTCATAAAACAGAGGGTTCCCTTTGCCTAACACAGAGTAACTTATTTCTATCTAGATACGGGGTACAGGCTGCAGCTTTTTCATTAATATAACCTAATTAAAAATTAGGGATTTGTCATTAGGTATATTTACTAATTTAAATTAATATTTTCATTTCTTCGCTCTGGTGTCGAGGTAAAGCGCGGCGTTGAGTTCCACCACTCAACACGCAATGCCTCCAGATTTTGGTGAAAAGTGGGGAATGGAGTGTCTTAACACTGGGCCTCTTCCCACTTCCCTCTGCCTACCCTGCTGTGTGAGGGATACAGCGTGAAGCTGATTTTTTTTACTAATGATACCTTAGTTTTCCGTAATTTAACATTCGCTATGTCCTGAGGTGTAATCGTCAGACGAGGTCCCACTATCCTGGGAGGCGCTGATCCACATCGCGGTATTGTGTGAGCTCGTACTGGCAGCTTGCTTGGCTGTGGGGGAGGGGGTGGTGGCGGCGGTGGAGGTGGAGGCGGTGGTGGACAAGATGCCGGACACGGTGGTATAATTTTAGGTGGTTGTTGGCTGTAACAAGGAAATAGTTGGGTTTCATTGATCATATTTATAGAATAATCGAATAGTAGTTTATATTTTTTGTTGTAACTATAACGACGTTATAAATAATCGAATAATGAAAGAACAAAAAGATACTTTTTAATATATAGTATTCATTCCTATACTCTATTTATTTTGGCATGAGACAAAATGTAAACAAAGAAATACTGTTTCTAAAACTTTTATGTAACTTTATAATTTCTACTTAATTTGGTCCAGGTTTACTCATGTGTTAAAATATTTAAAAAATCTATATAACAAAAACAAAATAATGAGAAAATAACTTTATATTCAACAAAATAAAAAACAACAAAAGTAACAACAGAATCACAACAGTACTGTCTTATGTACAGGTTGATAGATAAAAATGGAGGTTATGATCTGACTGATGACAAAACATCATATTTTATTGTAACATGTCCACAGTACTTGTACTCTACAATTTATTATAGTAGTTTATCTATATAGTATTCATATGCGTCTCAAGTATGAGTACAAGTTGGCTCTTGAGTGTTTTTACATGTCAAGTATTTAAACATTAAAAAGTAAGAAAATGATTTATGGTATTTATGATACCCTAAAATGGGGAATATAAACATTTTTGGATTTGAAATTTGTTTTTACTATGTTCCTGGCTCTAAATATGAAAAATCTTTATTTTTGATTATTGTATTCGTTTTTTTTTCACATGTAGGTACAATGTGCAATTTTATAAAATTTAAAAATATGTATATCTAATATAAAATCGAATAATTTAAATCATAATTATTATTAGCTAATAAGTTCTATAGACATCGTTCAATAATATTATTTACATCTATAAACCCATAGATTTTTTTACTTAATATACTATATTAAGCACTATAATCGTGATTAATAAAATACGCTTTTCTGGCCTTTTATAATACTCCATTTCATTTCTATTTTCATATTATTATTGATTTATCTATTTCATGAAATTGTAAGTTATTTGTGTTTTACTTATTGAAATTCAGCGGAATTTAGTAGACTCCCTAAATATATCTCTCTCAGAAAGCATAACTTCAGGGCAGCCATGACTGTCTGTAACTGTGTTGTAAATTGTGATATACATAAGAGAGAAAAAATGCACATCGGCACTAAGAGCGCTTTAATAATATACACCATACTATCTACAAATCTTTCTGTTATAACGGTTTACAAGGAATTGCTGAATACCTAAATAATCTTTAGTTAAGTATTAATGAAACTTAATTGAATTGACAATTGTCTAGGCTAAAAAGGAAGTAACATATTAGCTGCTGTGTCATACAAGCAACAATGTTTATTTAAATAGATATTTTCTTGCGGTTTTTTACACATATATTTGTTTTTAATTTAATTTTTTACTTTTAGCTTCACGCTAAAATCTCGCACAGAGCAAGGCAGGTGGAACTTAGTGTTAAGACGAATTTTAGAAGCAATGCGTATTAAGTGATGGAACTCAACGCCTCAGTTTTGCCTCGTTACCAGAGCGAAAAAATGAATATATTAAATATTTAGTTTCCTCGAGTTAGTCGCACGCTTGCGCTCCTGCGCTACGACTGGCCTCAGCATTCAGATTTAATTTAATATTTGTAAATAAAATCATTAATTTAAATGAAATGATCAAACAAAATTTGATTCAATCATTAAGTATTTATAGATTAGTCGGTCAAAAAAGTCGCAGTAGATCGCTGATACGCTATATTGATTCTTTATGGTTTTTTAATAATACATCTGGATGCTGAGGCCGTTACGTTTACACCGCAGAATTTGGGAGAGGTGTGCATTTAAATATAAATATAAAATATAATAGCTATGTTAAATGTTAATTACCTTACTTTTCTTTCTAGCTCTGCTATTTTCGTCAACATTTTCTTCATTTCATCCTGCAAAGTTTCATTTTCACGTACCAAGCGATTGTGCTTTTCGTCAACTTCCTCAACGAACTTTTTGAGCTGTTTAACTTCTTCCGATAGAATGTTTTCTTTGTTACCATCACATCTAGCCGGATCTCGAAGTATATCAGCGTATAACCCAGTAATTGATTGAAATCCCTAGTAAGTAATGGATTAAATTTCCAGTGAGTAATCATTGTTTCAAATAATTTCAATGTTAAATTATAAACATTTTTAGTAGGAACGATATAGTGGTGTACTCGTGTAGTGTAGACGCTTTGTATATACATACGTTATTTTTCTAAAGAAAAGAATGAAACCAATCGGGGAGTCAGAGAGCTATTTCTATAACATCATAGTGGCAATTGTTGTCACTGTTGTTCTTGTAACAGCAATATACATATTTATACTTTTTAGAAAAGGTATAAAAATTTAACCGTAGCGGGGTTTGAACCCACTTTTGGAAAACAGTCCACGCGCGCTATACGCTTTTTAAAAAGTATTATTCTTTTCTAAATGTGAAATAACACTTTAAAAATTATAAAAACAATTTTCTATGTGTTTGCTCATCTGTTCACTTTAATTAAACAATATGATATAATAAAAATAACCTATGATAAAAATACCTTTTTGCCAATCCACGTACATAAATCTATAAGTCGCCCTGCCTTCGTCTGGTTGCTGCGCCGAAGCGGCTTCTCCTTCCTGGGAGTGCCACCTGAGAATGCATACCATAAAGTCTCCCCCAATACTTCACAAGCATATTTTTCTCTCTCCAAATTTACCACAACACTATTTTGAAAGATCATATCAAAAAGTTTACATAACATTTCACAAATTTAAAGAGTATCTTTGCACTGGCCTTCACGTTTATAAACTTAATTTATCTGCTCGGCCGTTAAAGTTCGAAGTGACGATGATGATGATGTCATGGGACTATATTTACTTACTGAGTCTGAGACTGGTTTAATTTGATACAAATAAAAGTTATCTAAATGACAATGTCACTTCCAAGTTCCATTGCAGTGTTTGACCTAATGCCCCTTTTATGATATATATCTTTTCTCATATTTTTGGTTAAATATTTTGTATTTCATATAAAGTATCTATTATCTTTCGTATTTACACAAATTGTGAAATAAAGTTTAACATTGTTTATTTTTTTATCTTCCCACTGTATCTCGACTGAAGGGTAGAAAGAGGGAACCTAGTGTTAAGACACTCTCCGTTCCCCAGTTTCCGACGAATTTAGGAGAAATTGCGTGTTGAATGAATGAAGTCAACGCGGCGACTTGTCTCGTTACCAGAGCGAGGAAATGGAATTACAAATTATTTCCCTTCCTTGAGTGAGAATCGAATCCAAAACCTGTCACGCTTACAGACGCACGCTTACAGACGCACGCTTGTGCCCCTGCGGCTATGACTAGCTTCATCAGTTTGAAATAATAAGGAAACAAAAGTTATTTAAAAGTAAAATATTATGCTAAATTATAGTGAACCTGTCTCCAATCTATAAACGAACCTACTTATATTAAAAAGAATTAAACATACCTGACGAATTATTATCTGGGAAACGTCTACAAAAGTAACTATTTTTTCCGGATCTATGCAATATGTTTCTTAATAAGCTTGAATCTGATTTCCGTCTTCTCTTACGTGTTTTATATGAATAGTTACTGCTAGCTGATTTAAATGATACGTCGGATTCGGAATATAATTCATTAGACTGAATTGGATCCAGGGGTCTTTCGTTTATGTCTGAACTGCTCGATGTACTTGACTCCGTACATTTTGTCTTCTTTGTAGGACGTTTTTCCTTATTATCTTCAAAGGAATCGTGTCTAAGTCGTTTATTGCGTAAAGATTTTTCGTCGTTTGACGAGGAATCTTCTAACTTAAAGTCTTTACCGAAAGATAGATTCACGTCAATTATACTATCTTGTTGTGGACTTACGATCTCAGTTTGTGTAGAACCGTCGACTTTGCTATCAGCAGATTCTGTGTCAATCATAATACTAAGAAAAGGTGGAGTCTTATCGCATTCACTAGTTTTCGTCTCTCGGAACGACACATAATAACTTTTATCCCACGACGTGTCTATATGATACAGGGTATCACATTTACGAACAGCTTCGATGGATTCACTACTTATTTGTTCATTTGCTTCCGGAGACTTATTGCCAAAACTTTCTTTGCTTACATCAAAAGTTGTCATTTTGTTTTTATTTAACACTTGAATGCCAGCCTGGCTACAAAGAGTTTTAACTTAATGTAGTATTTTGTTACAATTAGCACTTCTATAAGATATTTCTTAATTCCTGTGAATTATATATCACCCAAATTTCAGAGTTATCATTATTGAGCGAATAAAAACTTACTTTTAACCGCGTCATTATTTTAAGTTTAATTTTCCCCACCTACCGTCTAATAAATTCAACATCTAATTGTTAAATTTTGTTTAAAAAGATGGAATTTATGTCCAGAAGTGGATTGCCTTTTGAAATTGAACAAGAGAAGGCAATATTTAATTAAAATTCTTAATAGCAATATTAAAAATATACATATATTTACTAAATATAACCGATAAGCTAATGTTATCAATAATTTCTTTTTAAACAAAAAACATAACGAATAAAAATGAAAGGAAATTTACATTTCATCCGCTTGAACTAAGTAATTATTAATTTACAAATCAGCATTACTTTCATTTTCTGATAATATATCATTTTACAAACAAATATCTAAACCTATATTGAAAGTTTCAGCAAATTCAATAAAACAATTTTGTCAAGAAACATTTAATAAACAACTTTTTTTTTTACTTATTTAGAAAACGTATAAGAATTTGAACGTAGCGGAACTCGAACCCGCGCCTCTTGGAAACCAACCAGGCGCTCTGACCACTAAGCCATACGTTCTATCCAAGCTACGTCGAAATTTTTATACGCTTGTTACAACTTATTTATGTTGTTAGTATCTCTGTAGGGAGATTTTTACAAATTTC
>DWLH01002337.1:0-10968 GCA_018249795.1 Heliconius telesiphe telesiphe | reverse complement strand
AAAAACAATTGGGGAACAGAAGTGACTTAATGGGAACGGAGTAGGGCTTCCAATCTTGCAGCCAGAATTCAATCTCGGTATTGTGATTCTGAGGATTATCAATCCCGCGGGATCCCGGTATTTCCGGAGTGAAAATTCCCCAACGATCTTGTGTCTTGCAAAATACGTTATTCAAGGTCAAACTTTATTATTATGTAAAAATATCAGAGAAACTTTATTATTTAGAAAATGTTCTATTACAAGTTTTTTTGAACATGTACAACTTCTGTGAATAAGAGATTACAAAACTTAGCTTAGTTATATTCTCCATAATAGGCACATGTTTATATGCCGATTATGAGGGGTATGCGTAGCACAATCATTTTTTTAACATATCAGCCTTACTTTAAAATATAATGGAAATATACAGAGTGGAACCCCCGACCTGCGCGTTAACAGTCAAATCTTTTATTTTTTTATTCGACAACTCTACATGATCTCAGTGAGTCCTCATTCTATTTACGTCATCATCGATATTTTGTTTTCTAAGATCAACTGAGGTTCCGCCCTACCTCTCTTACCACACAGATTCGCTTTATATATTTTTATTGCTGTTCTTTCATTGCTCATTTATTCGACGTGCCCAAACCACCTGAGCTCTTCGCTAGTACGTGCTAGTATATCTCTTTATTGAGTATTCAATTCAGTCATCCATTTTTATCGCATAAATAATATGATAATTAATAAAATACATTATATGGTGACGATATACTTTACACCAACTTCTTTTACAAGTTAGTTAGTTTAAGTAAGATCGAAATCAGATTTCGAAAACTCGATCGGCGATTGTCACACTCACGAGAGGTCTTGTGTATACTTCACCACTAAATCCCGCAACCCGCGAGAATGAAAAATGATGCGGGATCCCGTAATACCGAGATCTCAGTTTACTGAGATTGGAAGCCTTAGAATGGTCTTAACACCAGATGAAGCGTGAAGCTAAAATAAATTAAAGATTCCTTTCGTTTTACAACGTTTGAAACTTATGCGTAATAATTGTGGGCCCGACCCATACTTGTTGAAATGAATTATTACAATTGTCTCTTAATATATTTCCTTTAATATCTCAAATATAGGGCTGAAAATGGGGAGCGCATGAAATGAAACTACTGGACTTAGTGTTTATTTTATATGTAGGCAGTGAAGGGGAGCCCCAAAAGGAGATTTTTCGAAATTCCTGCGAGCGATCGAAATATATGATTTTACGTTGTAAAGTTCGAGTAAAAAAGTTGCGCGCGAAGATAACGACTCCGATGTTGCGCAATAGGAATAATTTCAATTCAGATTATTCTCATTCAGTCTGGTAAAAGAAGGTACGGCCATGTCAGTCACGTGGCGAGCGTATATCTTTTAACGGTAAAATTATTTATTATCAGTAGCGGCAGAAATCTTTATGCTTTATCACTTATGGCAATAAAGCCATAAGCAACAAACATCGAACTTTTAGGCCTTGGGTTTGATTCCCACTTGGGGTAATGAAATATTTGCAATTCCTCGTTCTGGTCTCCTCTGAGGGGGGAGACCTCGTTTGACTTTCAAAAATACAGTATTAAAGATACTGAAGGAAGGTGGGTCCCTTGAAGGGCATGTGCGAAGTGGTTGAGAGTGGACGAGGAGAAAGAAAGCATTCTGTTCTCTTTTCTAAGGATACAGCGTGACTGCCTACTGTAGCTTTAGAGAAACAACACGACACATAAAACAAACGGTCCCTCAAAGCACAGTGACAGTAAACCACTATCAAGCCGTTGGATTAACATTAGTTATCGACCGCACGCGCTATCAGCCCAAATGATTATATATGTATATGTGTACAATACGTGTATGTGTGTGTGTGTTTGTCTGTATAGTGCGTAATGGAAATCCTCAATTACAGAATACTAATCACTTCATTCCGAAGCCAAATAAAGTAAATAAACTGTACGAGCGATTTAATTTGTAATTTGTGTTAATATGTACTCGTATATGTATCTACTATAAACTTATCTATATTATCTTTACTAATATTATGAAGCTGAAGGACTTATTTGCTTGAACGCTAACTCAAATCTCAGGAACTAAAATTAAATTAGCTTCACGCTGTATCCCGCACACAGCAGGGTAGGCAGAGGGAACCTAGTGTTAGACACTCCGTTCCCCACTTTCTGCCGAATTTTGGAGGCATTGCGTGTTGAGTGGCAGAACTCAACGCCGCGCTTTCCCTGGACACCAGAGCGAAGAAATGGAAATATAAATTTAAGTAAATATTTCAAAAAAAATTAAAAAATATTTTTGTATTGGTCAAACCATAGGTAGGCTACATCTAATAATATTATATATGTGTAATTATTGTATTACGTTAATGGTTACAGTATGGGCTCCATCTGCAATCAGAGTTACTTTATTTACTTAGATTATGAAATGTGCAACTCTTAGTTTTTATCCTTCAAGCGTGGGAGCAAAGCCGCGGCCAAACTGATTGAACGTAATATTTTTCGATTCGATGTCCAGTACGTCCAGTGTGAAGCAGGCAGCAGGGAACGCAGAGGGAACCTGCGAACCTAGTGTTAAGAAACTTCGTTCGAATTAAAACACAGCATTCTGGAAGCATTGCATGTTGAGTGTGTAACTGATATCCCAAACACCTTTGAAAATATTATTTAATAAATAATGCCTTGGCTCGTGATGTGTCTAGTGGTTAGAATCGTTTACAGTTGTGATCGTGAGGAACCCAAAATCTTTTAGAGATTCAGAGGTAACAGTGTTAAGAAATTTATTTATGCCATTAGAAGGTATCGCTTTAATAAAATATTTGCCATCAGAAGTTTATTCAAATAACTGAAACTCGACAATATAACATTGTCATAACTCGAAGCTCGTCCGAGGAAAAGTCAAGAGCGCGTCCTATCTTTCTCTCCACTATAACTGCGAATTAGTTATAATAAAAGGAAGAAAGAGTAAGGGCACCGCCCCGCCCCTACATCGTGAAATCCTACCAGACTGCGGCTGCAACAGTTTTATTGAACTCTCCTGGGCGTTTGTTCGTGAACATTCTAAAGGTACTTGTTACGCTTGTTTATATTAAGATTGTATTAGAATGGTGATTCGTGATGTTGATTGATTTGTGAGATCAATATAAGTCGTTGGAATGAACGCACTACTATATGCATAATAAACGTACGGCGTACGCATCCGTATGAGACAGGCGGACACTACTACATGCACCGGAGCTGTCGCTATAACAGTTCACATAAGCCCATCACGTCAGCTTCCGCGACGTCAAGCAACATTTAATATTATAATAATGGTCAAAGATCACTTTGAACCACAATATGTGTCGCTCCTACATATATATGGCTTTTATAAGAAATTCGATCCTAAAAAATTGTGCCATCATTATTATATTATATTTATTATACATTTGGTACGAGTCTTCATGTGCATCATATATATTAGTACCGTAGTACTTGACAGTTTGACTCGACCGCTGCTTTCCAAGTTCTGCACCCACTATATAGACGGAACGACGATTGCGACACTCGGGACGACAATACACGGACTCGTCTCGATTAATATGGTATTAAAAATATATAGTTTGTATTATTCATAATTAACTATGTTATTTATGTGTATTGCCATGCATATTTTATTTTATTTATTTATTTATTTTTAACTTATACCCAAGGTACATACGGTTACAAGTGGCGGAACTTAACGCCGCGCTTTCGCCGCTACCAGAGAGAAACAGTAAATGAGATCACCAGAGAGAGGAGATTAGTAAATGAAAATAAACATTTTTATTTAATATATCTCACACACTTGTCGTCCTCCGGCACCAAATAAAAAAGCCAATATCATTAAATTTTCAAGGTAAGTATTTATTTGGATAAGAATTTGTACTCAATTCTAGAGTAAGTAGGCACCTACAGTCGTAAATAGCCTTGTATTTTAATTTAATAACATTTGAATGATAAAAGCGACTTCTGCAAATAAACCTTACCTGAAATAAATACGTGTACTGTCATTGAATTAATATAATTTTTATTTCCACTTAATCGCTGTGGTAATGAGGTAAAACGCGGTATTGAATTCCGCCACTCAACACGCAATTCCTCCAGAACTTGGCGGAAAGTGGGGAACGGAAGTGTCTAAATTAGAACGGAGTGTTTTGTTCACTAGGTTCCTTGATTCCCTCTGACTTGCTATATTCGGTATACAGCGTGAAGGAAAAGAATTAAAGAAAACTAGAAGACTGACTATAAGCGCGACGGTTGTGCCTCCGATTTCCACTCGGCGGAATTTTTATTTAATCGCTTCGGTAGACAAAGCGCAGCGTTAAGTTTCACCACTTAACAAGCAATGCCTCGAAAATAAGGCGGTGTTAACAATAGATTCCCTGGTTCCTTCCACCTACCCTGCAATGTCCCGCACATTCCTAGCAGAATATACTATACAGCGTGAAGCTAAAAAAAATAAAAAAAAAATAAAGGCAGAATAAACCGACATAATATATTACTTCAATTGTCTTTTACTGTTGACATTTTTAGAGGTTATACGTTACGGGAGAGCCGTGAGTGCGTCCATTTATGGAGAATATTTCACACCAGCAATGAAGCATTGAAAAACGTGTAAAAAGATTTTATATGAATATATTTTTGAGGTCGTCGTGGCACAGGGGTACAAGTAAGGGGTATAATACGCCGGGTAAGTAGTACTTTCTCAACAAGGCAAAAGCCCGGCGTTGAGTTCCGCTACTCAACACGTAATGCCTCAAAAATTCGGCAGAAAGTGGGGAACGGAGTGTCTTAACGCTAGGTTCCCTCTGCCTACCCGGGATACCGGAAATATGCGGGATACAACGTAATTTAATTTTAGTTTTTTGTGATACACTTTCTTATATGACTTAGTTTCATATTAAATAGTCTTTACCATCTCGTTAGGCCCCGTGGACCAATGGAACTAACTTAGACTCGTGACATGTTCTAAGTGTGGATGTAGCTCTGTAAACCCGGTGGTTGTGGGTTCGATCTCCTTCGGTGTAATGTTTATTTTTTTTTTTCATTTATTTTATTAATTTATTATATAGAAAACAACAGCATATTATTAATTACTAACAAACAAAAACTTGTATAAAAAATAAAGCCAATTACCGTTTTCCACTTATAAGTATTATTTAAGTACAGAGCTACACATCAATGAATATTATGTTATAAAAAAAGACAGATATTTAAACCTTTAGAAAAAAACAAGAAAGAATAACAAAACAATGCGAAGTATAAATAGAGTAATAATATAAAAAGATTTCGCGCTTCTGTTTTTATGTGTGTGTGTGTGTGTGTGTGTGTGTCTGTGTCTGTGTGTGTAAGTGATTGTGTTTAAATACAATATAACAATAAAAACAAATATAATATCTAGATTGCAGCCGTTTAATTTGGTTTCTAAAAGAATCTGCAGATAAATGGAAGAAATCAATATGAGAATACTTTTTATTGTACAATAATGGTACCCGAGAGAAAAAAGAATTAGCTGCATATTTAGTATGTGATGTAGGTACATAAAATATATTAGACTTGGTTATTCTGGTTCTTTTTATAGGTACTTTGATATTTAGACATGAAAGCAATTCAGGTGAATCGATGCTGCCCGATACAAGATTATAAATTAGCATTATGTCCAATCACAAAACGATCACTTAACGAAGTCATATGAAAGTGTTTACAGCTTTCCGCGTAGGTCCCAAAATACCTATATTTTTTAAAGTTCAACTGTTTAATAAACTTTACTTGTATAGCCTCAACAACATCTATATATTTAGCAAACTGAGGATTCCAGATACAACTACCACACTCTAATATGCTTCTTACAAGCGCAAAATAAACACTTTTTAAACAATTAATATTTTTGAAGGGAATACATGAACGAATAACAAAACCTAATGATCTGTAAGCTTTATTTGTAATGTAATTAATATGTTCATTCATTTGTAGTTTGCTATCCAATAAAATCCCTAAATTACGAACCAAATTAGTTTTGTTAATTGGAGAGTTATTAATAATATAGGCGTGATCGATTGAAGTCTTTTTTCGTGTAAAAGTAATTTGACTACATTTTTCTACATTCACAGTGATTCTATTGGTTCTGTAATATTCACTTAACCTGTCTAAGTCACTCTGGATCAATAAGCAGTCTGCAATACTATTTACTCTCATGTACACCTTCTTATCATCTGCAAACATTGAAAATTTTGAATGCTTAAAGCAATCTATTATGTCAAAAAGATACACATTATATAGCAGTGGTCCTAAGTGTGAGCCCTGGGGTACGCCAGAAGTGATGCAAACGTAATCGGATCGAGATCCACCCAATCTAACAGCTTGCTTTCTATTAGGTATATAAGACTTCAACCAACGAAATAAATCTCCTCGTATTCCTAAGGTATATAACTTTTTCATAAGGATCTGTATAAATCACATCAACCCTCATCCATGTATTTCAAGATGTCACTTGTAGACCCAATCAGATTAGAATTTGTTGATCGCCTTTTCATAAATCCATGTTGATTATTAGGTATGGCTCTGCTGAGAACAGAATAATTTTGTTTTTCTAGCACATTACCCAATATATTCAAAATGGATATAGGAAGATAGTTTGTAATTTCAGTTTTAGATCCATTTTTATGTATAGGGACAATATATCCTTCCTTCCATTAAGATAGGAAAATGCCTTCACTCAGTGATTTATTATATAAAAGCAATCTCATTAGCACAGTTTATGAAAAATATTGGGGGTATATTATCACTACTTCTGGTAGTGATAATATACCCCCAATATTCTTTTCGTATATTTAATGATTTAAATACCTTTAAAATTTCTTTCTCTTTTTCGTCTGAAAAGGAAGAAACATTATACATTATATTTTGTTCTGTATAATTAAGCGTAGAATTAACAAAGACACTTTTTTGAAATATTTATTGAAACCTTGACAGATTTTTAGTTCGTCGTCATATATTTCGTTGTCGTAATACATGATATTGGGATAATTTGATGCTTTCTTACGTTTCGATCTAACAAACGTATGCAAAACTTCACTTCACTCAAAAGTTTAAATTCATCATAGTCCAATAAATTACCGTATACTATCCACTTATGGTGTATTTTATCTTTTTTTCTAATAACATTTATCAAGGCCCTAGAGTACCAAACATAATAATTGTGTCTTCCTCCCACGACATCTTAGGCACGTAATCATAAATTAATTTATATAAAATTTCATGAAAACAATTTAAAGATTCATCTACGGATTTATTTTGAAAAATAATATTCCACTTAATTAAAGAAAGATCTTTCTTTATATGATCATAGTCTGCTTTCTGAAATAAATATTTTATAAATTTCCTAGGATGAACCTCGGCTATAAAAATCTCAGAACTGTCAATTTCTAATGCCGGGTGATACTTATCTTCACTTAGTATAAAGGATCTGTTTAAATTGACATATTTAAGTTAGAATTAGCTATAACTAAATCTTAAATATTTCTACTAAAATTGGAATATTTATTGAATTGCAGGAGACCATGAAACTGTAATGCACTCACAATAGCAGTGCTAAATTTTTCAATGGTGCTTTCTTTTACACAAGTTGGGCCTCCTCGGGACTCCCATTGTATATTAGGCATATTGAAGTCGCCCAATAATATTATATGATCATTAGGATGAGCTTGCATTATGGCATTCAAAGAGTTCAACACTAAAGTTAATCTATGAGAATGTTGCATGTCTCCAGGTACATAAGCTACACCTAAGTGTACAGCTCGTCGCTGAGTAATGAGTGAGTAAAAACTACGTGCACCTATTGTTATCCACACTAATTCGACACCTACCCGTGAAAACTCGCTCCTCAGTTGTGCATGGTACTTCTTTTTTTTTTTTTTTTATGGATAAGGCAAGGCAAACGAGCGTGCGGGTCACCTGATGGTAAGTGATCACCGCCGCCCACGACCCCGTCCAACACCAGAGGAGCTACAGGTGCGTTGCCGGCCTTTAAGGTGTGTTGGGCGCCGGAGCCCGGCATTACCTGATGCGAAACGCAGTGGCGTAAAGCCACTACTTAACGCCGGTTTATAATAACACCACCACCTATACTTTTCTCAGAAGATTTGGTGTCTCGATCATATCTAAAAATATCATAGCGAACTTTACTTACCTTACTGTTTAGGAAACTATTATTTAACCATGTCTCTGTTATAAATATTAAATCGAAATTATTAGACAATATACTTAGATAAATATCATTGACTTTAGTACCGAAACCACGAACATTTTGGTAATATAATTTAATTGAATTAATCATTTATGATAATATTATTAAATAAGTTGATTACATACTTTAAATATATATAGGAAATTATAGTGAGGGAAACATAGTTAATTTTATAGTATGGCAGATGTGTTTGATACTTTAGCAGTAAGAAAATAATTGCTTTATGAAAAATTATATATAAGCTGATAAAAAATGTATAAGTGTGCGAGTTGATGTAATAAGTGTATGTGAGAGTGATGTGTATTAAGGGTGCATTAATTTTTAACTTGTTTATATAATAAAAATAAAATAAAAACTTAAAAAACGTATTTCTAAAATTAAAATATCGATATACATTTATCAAAAGAATAAAGTAACACAGATTAATAATAATATAAGCTTTCAAATATTTTTAATAAATCCCTTTCTGAATTTATAGCGATTGCATGTCGTTTGCTCATTTTTTCGCACAAATATGGAACAGTTTTTTGACCATACAAATTTATAAGCCTTTTCAGTTGCGAGTTGCTTACTTTTTTTCAACAAATACCTGTTCTGTAGCGTGATATGGTCATTTACAAAAATTCTATTTATCCTCCCTGATATATCTATGTCTTGAGACGTGATACCTCTAGTTTTTTTCAAGTCGGATACGATGCTGTCCTTGAGGAATTTTAAGTTTACAAACAATAACTCGTGGCCTATCTTTGATATTTTGTCTTGGTTCTGTTTGTAAATTCAATATCATGATGGTGCAGAGACACACCAGCGTGCTTAGCAATTTTAATAATAAGGCCAGGTGTGACTTCATTATTCAATCCTGGAACACCTATTATTTCTATATTCTGCTGTCTTACCCATTGTTGCTGTTTTGAAAATTGACAAGTGAGTTCGCTTACACTCTCCTCCAATTTACTAACTTATGTTGTGAGATTATTATGCTTAGCAATTTTAATAATAATGCCAGGTGTGACTTCATTATTCAATTCTGGAACACCTATTATTTCTATATTCTGCTGTCTTACCCATTGTTGCTGTTTTGAAAATTGACAAGTGAGTTCGCTTACACTCTCCTCCAATTTACTAACTTATGTTGTGA
The DNA here is from genome assembly GCA_018249795.1 of Heliconius telesiphe telesiphe. Taxonomy (NCBI): domain Eukaryota; kingdom Metazoa; phylum Arthropoda; class Insecta; order Lepidoptera; family Nymphalidae; genus Heliconius; species Heliconius telesiphe. The sequence continues at coordinate 1,556 of DWLH01002337.1, read as the reverse complement.
GATTATTATGCTCCGCAATTAATTTTTCATGCTCACTTTGTAATGTATTATGAGAAGTTACCAAATTCAATAGTTCCGAGGATAAAATAGTTAAATTATTTTTTATTTCCAATAGTACAGTTTGCTTTAATTCCGCTATGATATTTTTTTTAAAATCTGTAAATTTTTATTCAAAATATTTTCCAAATTTTTTATTTGTAGTTCTTTGAAGTTTTTATTTGAGTATTCGGCAGACGGGGATGTTTTCTGTGCGCTGTTAGGACATATATAGGATTCCTTATACTTTACTGACATCTTTTTAAAGTTAGCATCACTTATTAATTTAAACATGCGTAATGATTTTTTTCCGTACAAGAAGAACAGCATATTTCTTCATTTTTTTAAATACTTGATGCACATACACTGCATTTGGAAGACAGTATTGATAAATTGTATTTTAATAATTTAATAACCTATTTAATAACCTTGGGGGTCCAAGATGGAAGGCTTGCTCGCAGCGCCCCTGCCCTCGTAGGGGCTGCAACGTTCCATCCGCCACGTGCACCTCGAGAGAGCGCACTGATAGGGCGTCCCCCCAAGATGACGCGCACCAGTGCGTCCCCGCTGGTGTGTCAAGTGGCGACGAATGCGGCGTTGGGGACCGCCACCCAACAAGCCATGTCCGGAACGGCGGGAGATGGAAGACGGAGCTACAAATAGCTACGTGAAATGTAATAGGAGGGATGGAAGAAAAGATGATTGAATTATTAGATGTGATGGATGATAGAGATTTGGATGTCGTTTGTGTGACTGAGACCAAGCGAAAGGGCAATGACACGACCGATTTGCCAGGCAGTCGGGTTGCTTTCTGGGCCGGCGTACCAGAGAGCGAGCGGGGCTGTCAAGGTGTAGGTGTGTTATTGTCCTCCCGATTGGTTAGTGCAGCGGTTAAATACAAGGCGATCTACCCGAGACTGCTTTGGGTTCGCTTCAAGCTGGGGTTAACAAGAGTATTCTTGTTAGTGGCGTATACGCCGGTATCCTCAGCTCCATTAGGCGAACTCGAGGAGTTTTTGGGAGAGTGTCAGGGATGTTCTAGGTAGCGTTAGAGGGAATGAAAAAATAATAATATTTGGCGATTTGAACGGATGGGTCGGAACTGCGAGAAGCGGTTACGAGGGAGTGCTAGGTCAGTATGGTGACAAGAGAATAAATGAGGCTGGAAAGCTTATATTGGAAATTTGCAAGGAAATGAATTTGTTCGTGGCAAACACTATGTTTGAACACAAACAAATTCACATGTATACATGGGAGCGAACGGAAGGGAAAAGTATGATTGATTTATTCCTAGTGGATCAGCGTATTCGAAGCCAAGTCATGGACACACGAGTGTTTAGGGGCTCTGATCTGAGAACAGACCACTATCTAGTCGTTGCTAGAATAAGGGGTGTGTTCGCGGGTTGGCGCAGCTACACGAGGTGTCCAGACTTGAAGTCGAATAATCGCATAAGAAGCTGGAAGCTTCAAGATCCACCGACTAGAAAGGAATACCAAGAAAGAGTTTCCAAAAAGCTAGA
>DWLH01002336.1:0-10970 GCA_018249795.1 Heliconius telesiphe telesiphe | reverse complement strand
GTTGAGTTCTGCCACTCAACACGCAATACCTCCAGAATTCGGCAGAAAGTGGGGAACGGAGTGTCTTAACACTAGGTTCCCTCTGCCTACCCTGCTGTGTGCGGGATACAGCGTGAAGCTAATAATATCCTTTGGAAACCATTTCACATTTATGTTTTAATATATCTCATTAAAACATAAATATGAAATGGGAGCCAAGATAAAAATTTTGAGTAAATAATATAAAATATTGCCACATTATAACTATCAAATCTGCAGCATCAATCACTTGAAAAAATGTCACAGCGAAAATATATTACTATATTTTAAGACGTGAGTGATTAATTCGCTTTCTGAAAATTCATATATATTTCGATACGTTGTGTAGTGGATTTTATTGTATTTTTTTTTATTTAACGCTATTCCTGTATTTAATAGAAGATGCGGAGAAAAATACAAGAACACTGTTTCAAATATTCCTTCACTTTTGTGTCGAATTTTGGTACTTTACACCACGATTCGTATCAGAGAAGAGAAATAAAAATAACTACAAAAAGAATCATCACCTGAGCTGAACCGACACCTAAACTACTCACTCTCTTTCAGTCTATCGTACAGTTTCATTTAAATATTTTGAACAGTTTTTAAATAAGTGGTTTTTTTAAATATTATTGCAACCAAATAATTCGCAACCAAAGTATATCTTACGTAAAAAAAATTGCGCTTGGTTATCTCTGTCTATTCTGCTACATGCGGAATAAAATAATACATATAATTCACTAGCCTATAGATTTCCCAGGCACGTCTTGTCAAAACGTTAATTAAGCCGAAATCACGTGATAAAGTAAAACCGAAGGAAATGAGCAAAGTTGTGTTTCTTTTTGTGAGTAAAGCACATTCGAGCACACTCAAGACGATATGGCAGCGGAACAAAGGCGCCTAATAAGTCAACCGTTATCGCAAGACTAACAAAGGGACCTCTCTCGATGGCAATAATTTTTACTTCTAAACCTTCACGAAGTATGTTACACGAATACTGTTTTAGGTACAAAATGATTTGTATATTGAAAATAAGATAAATTTCCATGAGACCGTAGCATAGTGGTAAGCGTGTAGACTGTAACCACTATAGCTGTGAGTTCGATTCATAGTTGGGGAATTAATTATAGCGTCCATCCATTTTCGCCACACAACACACAATGCCTTAAAGATTGGCCGAAAAGTAGGAAATGAAGTGTCTTCAGTAAAGCTAAAAAAAAATCAATTCTAATATTATAGTATACCTAAATACAAAAATTTTACAGCGTATACAAAAAAGATAGCAACGACAAAACAACTTATATATCTCATTAAAGCCATTTTATTTGTTAGTAATTGTATAAACGGAGAAATAAAAATAATTAATATGTAAACATTCCTCCAAGTAGAAATGAAGCCCACAACCATCGCGCTGACTGTCAAACGCTGTCCCACTGCACCACGATATCTAAAACTTTATATCTATGTATGTTACGTACGTTATTCTCAAATTATATTATTTATTTTAAAAAATGAAGATATAAAGTACATCACAAAGTATAAAAGAATACATAAGTTTATTTGAAATATATAATAACTATTATCACGTACAAATCTTTTACCGCCCACGTACAAATCTTTCACTGCCATTTGCCGGTACTTATCAGTCGGATTTGAGTTGTTAAACTGCCGAAGTTAGTCTATGTCGTGGACCAGTAGTACCTGTATACGACTGAAGACTTGTTTTTGAGATTTAGAATTTGTAAGTAAAGAAAATGAATTATGAACATTGTTTTTTTTTCATACATCCAGGCCGGATAATGCATATTGGAATTTTTGTTCATTATAGTCATATTTCTCGATAGATTTTTATGTATCTTTCATTTTTTATCTCACTTTTCAAACCCTTCATATTTTACAATGTATCTATTTATACCTATAGATAGAACATAGTGGAATTCTATTCCATTTTTATTTATTTCCATTGCTCTATTTTACTAGTTCTGCCAACATAATGGCGGTATACGCTTGTAATTTTTTTTAGTTATTTTAAGTCGTTAAAATTAAATATTATATGAATGACTACTACTTATGCATCTATCTCAATTATAATAGATTATTTTAATGATTTAATGTTTTCCCACGTAAGTAACAATTTCACGAATAATTAATTTATACAATCTGTCGTAGAATATCTTTAGTCTCTAGTCTCTCGAGTACGAGTATAAGTAATAGCATCCATATGTTCTAAATCAATTAGATATTGTCTCTTCGTTGGTTACACTTGCTTAAATGTAATTATTGCTAAGGTAAGGCAAGTAGAGTAAATAAATTGGAAGTTCGTATTTTTAATACTGAAATTTCAAAATAAATATAAAGTATTTAAAAAATAAATCTCTTTTTCTATCGAAACTCTTTATTAAGTAAAAAAATAAAACAAAACATGTGTGTCCACTATATGTATATTGGTTGAGTACTTTTTGCACATTTCTGCATTCTTTTATGAACTAAATTCTTAGTTTTTCTTTTAGTGATAAGGCCGCTAGTAAGCTTTAGTTTATGAACTGTATTTTTTATCATATTATAATTAAAAACATAAAATATGAAATTAAATTCTTATAAATAGAATATTTCAGCAACAGTAATATGAAAAAATCAAGATATAATATATAATTACAATTATATATCGCTGACAATGATTGTAAAGTGTACACAACAGATCACATGACACACCGAGCGGGCACTGACGCTGTCATGTTGCACTGCGATGAACTAAAAACAGTCGCTGAGACTTGCGATACAAGTATAGACCTAAGGGTAGTTTACAAAGCATTGACTGGCGAGCCCCTCACTCTCAGATCACGCGGGAGACGTATGTATCTCGTAAAGGAAAATATACATAGTTTTTGCTTTTTGTTTTTTAGCTTAACGTTTTTATTCCATATACGGCGATTTAGGCAGAGGGCCGTTCCCCACTTCCCCATTTTCATGACATTATGTGTTATAGGCGGGAGTCAACGCCGCGCTTTGTTATGCCAGAGCAGAAAATTATTATAACTATTCTAATGTGTGATAATAGAATCCACAACCATGGCCTTTCCGACAGCCCCTTGCCCATAGCACCAATGAAGCCACTTACAAATTCTTACAATTTTTCCATTATTCTGATTTTTTTTTTTGGCCAAATTAAAACTTAAAACTTTATAGCAGACTTCATTGCTATATAATATACTTACTTCCTGTTATTTAAAAATAACAACATTCTGTAAAATGGAGTTTCATTACAGCGCACACTAAATAAACCTTTTTTTCATTTGAGGTTGTCGAATGCAGATAGAGGTCGTTTATTTTATCAACGTTTAAATTACCACAAAACCAAACCAAGTTTATCGTTTGCTCCCGAATATAAATAAAATAAATTGGTAGAATTTGTAGATATAAAGTTAACTAATAGAATTGTTTTTGTCAGAAAGCGAAACAAATATTCTTATTTCTATAGTTAGTCACGTTTATCTAAACCTGTAAGCTACAACTTACAACCGAGTATTATTATTACAGAGAGTTTATTATGTTTGTTAATATTTTTAACATTAATAAATGAGAACTTAATGATAATTGGAAAATAGTGTTTAAAATAAAAAAAAACTATTCAAATTTAATTTAATAGCTAACCTTTGTTAGGATGACCATGAAAACGAGAAAATATTATTTTTTTCACCCTCCTAGCAGGAAGTTGTTTGTTGAAAAATATCGGATAGTCATATAATAGTCCTCTGATATGCGACATGTGCTTGAGAAAATCGGACGACAATAAGTAAATAGTGCGGTCACACAGTTGTGCCCCTGCACCATGAATGGCCCCAACTCACAGTTGAAAACATGTCATCAATTACAGAACGAAAATTAAAACTTTTTTTTTTTAGCTTCACGCTGTATCCCGCATACAGCAGGGTAGGCAGAGGGAACCTGTGTGTTAAGACACTGCGTTCCCCACTTTCCGCCAAATTCTGGAGGCATTGCGTGCTGAGTGGCGGAACTCAACGCCGCCCTTTGCTTCGAAACCAGAGCGAAGAAATGAAAATATAAATGTAAATAAATATTTCACTTCCTCGAGTAGGGATCAAACTCACAACCAGTCGATTGTACAGTCACACTTTGTGCCTCTGCGCCACGACCAGACTCAGTCGGCCGGCCTCAAAAATAAAACGTATTATAATTAAAACGATCCTATTGTCGAACAATCCTCTTTATACGAAATATGGCCGCAAATATGAGAAAATATTTTCCATAAACGTGAAATTTCGTACAGAACTTTTTTACGTACACTTATTTTCCGAATATAAATGATATATGTTTTTACACCTGTACCTTTACCTGTGTGTAGCCTGTCGTAGCACAATGGAAGCGTATAACTGTTGACGGGATGTTTGTTAGTGGAAATTCGATTTCCACTCGGGGGAATTACTCGTAGGCGTGATATAGAGATGTGCTTGAGTGGCACATGTCACTATGTCTCTTAAGTTGGGAAAAATTGGAGAACGGACAATCTTACTAAGTTGTTACACACATACTACGGCAAAACGTGAAGGCGTTTTTCTACTGCTAAACGAACGTTTTTCTGTTTGCTATTGACTCTTCGATAGGTAAATTATTAATAATTGTTGAGAATTTTAAACATTTTAAGTTTAAAAATGCATATTTCTACCCAGTATAGGTATTTGTATGATAAAGATGTCCAGATAATATTTTATTTCTATACCAACAGTAACAAAAGCTGATAAAGAAATAGTAATAGAATATGAATCTATAATTTTTAAGTTTTTTGTCTGTTTGCACATACACGTTTTGTCTCACGTTATACCAGAGTGAGAGTGAGAATACAAAACAGTGTAGAGTAGTGTAGAGTGAGTAAAGGGTGTCTGAAAAGATAGTTACTTTTACAGATTTTAAACCCACTCAAAAGATAGTTTTTTTAGTTTCACATTTTATTTATTATATACTAAGTTCTTTCACGTTAGCAGAAAAAACCTAGTATATAATAAATAAAACGTGATATAATATAATGATTTGTAAAAAGAAATATAATCATCATATACTAACTATAAGTATTTAGGAAGCAAGTGGGAAATTTGATTTTCCAAAGTCTATCTATGGAGGAAAAATTTGCAATTTTCACCCTCCTATCGGAAACAGCTTTGTGATGCGCCGTGTAATAGACACGTCTATAATCATCTAGTCGAGAGCAAATTCCTTTCGATTTTAACGAAGTAATCAACGAAAATTTACTAAGAAATGGTAAATTTTCTATTTCAAAATTATGTTTTGCCATTTTCATACAATAGCTATTGTTTTGTTGTTGTTAAACAACTTCATGCTGTATTCGCGGAACTCAACATCACATTTTGCCTCGATATCAAAGTGAAGAAATTAAAATATAAATTAAAATAAATATTTAATTTCCACGAGTGGGGATCGAACCCACAACCAGTACCGTTTACAGTCATACACTTGGGGCACAAGTGTGTGACAAGTGCACAAGTGTGTGTTCTCTACCACTGACCTCAATTATTCCTATACTCCTTTTTAATTTTCATAGTATTATAAATATTTCTAGTATTCTATATTCTAAGAATAAGAGAACATAATATGTATGTACATAAAAAAAAAAAAAGTAATCCATAAAATAAATTCGAAAGTGACTCTGTCTGTCTGTCTATCTGAGTAGCAATCAGGCCCAAGCCACTGATTTGATTGTGCTAAAATTTCATACAGAAATACTTGAGGGTCTTGGGATGGTTATAGGATACTTTTTTTTCTCAGATTTGCAATATTTTCGATATATATTAATATACTAAATATATTTTCATTTTGACATGTAATTTATTCTGGCATGTTATTTCAACTGGCGCTAAGCAACACGGAATTTTCTTGCTTAAAGAAAACGTCGCCCAAAATGAGCTTCCTGAACGCTTACATGGCGTGCGTTGACTCAACCTTATGAGACACATAAAAACAATGTTTTACAAACATTGTCCTTTAAAAATCTATTAAAAAGTCCGCGACGGTAAATGTTTGAAAGTTGGACTATATTAAGCATTTTAATATATTTAATTTAAATTAAAATATTTTTTAATTGCAAACCTTTTTCAACGCTGTGCGCTTATACAAATTAAAATTTGGCTTTTACAGAATATCACAGAAATAGATATTTTAGAAGATATCAAAATTTTAAAATGTGGGTGTAGAACGGTCATGCGCTGCGTAAATGTTTAAAGTTACACCAAAATCATATATTGTAACGAACATATTGTAATTCTTTAAAAAATCCATATAAAATTCGGCGACAGCATGTCTTCGTAAAGCAATAAAAGCAAGACAAAGTCGTGTGTGGATTACACGCCTGCAAAATCTTCTCAAATACCATGTACTATCTGAATATAAAAAAAGAGTACTGATTTTTTTTTGTATATAGAATAACTTAACAAATATTTGTAATTGTAATAAACGATGCCGTCGTGGAGCAGTGGCACAATCGTGTGCACTCAGGGGATGCGCAAAACGAGTCGTTGAGTTCGGCCACTCAACACGCGATGCCTCGAAAGTCTGACAAAAAACGGAGAACGGAATTTTTTAACACTAGATACCCTCTGCCTACCCTGCTATATGAGGGATACAACATAAAGGTAAAAAAAATTGAATTATATATCAGTTACTATTGACAGACAACGCACAGGCGAAATTAGGAAGCGAATGTAGGGGAGCACTAAGAGAGGATTTTTCGAAATTCCTACGAGAATAGGAAAATACAGGATTTTCTACACAAAAACAAAGCTTCGGGTAACGACGACTAGTATTCATATTTTGGAATAAATATAAAATTACGGCATAATAAATTTTAGCATTTTTTTTAAAGCTATTTCCATAATCTCAATGCAGAGCAATAAAACAAGATAAAATCCTTGTTTAAAAATGCCCTATGATTCATGTATTTGGCCGTGCGTCAGGATTCATTTCATATTTTAACAACCGATTTAGACGTTTGCGCCAAAATAAATAAAAAGACAAAATGCCTTATTAAATTTTTATATTTGATATTCTAATAGAGGAAAAATATTTAACGGAAAAACTCAACGTATAAAACGGTGAAATTGAAGTTTTTCCCTTGGGTTCTTGGGAAGATTTAAGTTGTGTAACCCAACGCCGTATGCCTTATAGTCGGACAAGGTAAACGACGATAGCTGTCTTTTCAGTTGGGTTAGAACCTACAAGCTGTCCATCGTCCAATCGTCTAGGCAATTAGTAACACTCTAATACAATAAGCTCATGTGCATTCACGTTCTAATTACCTCTTCTAGAATCTTAAATATACCTTTGAAACTACACAGTCCCTTTTTTCATAGTAATTAGATTTCTTTGCCCATCAAGCTAGGTAAGTATAATAAATATTTCTTTTCCTCGAGTGGGGATCGATCCCACAACCGGCGCGTTTACAATCACACTTTCTGCCCCTGCGCCACGGCTGGCCTCATTACTAGAAAATAAGTTTTATAAAATCTAAAAACAAAATACGATTTTTAAATAATTTCATCAATCTACATACAATTTTTTTCAACCGGCATTTTTCTTTATTACATATATTTCGTCTTTTTACATTTATTAAAAGCTTAAAAGTCAATAGTGAAGATAATCAAATAGAAGAGAGAATCACCATTCAATATTGAAAATATTACTAAACAGAAACACGATGTTTGAAATGAGGAAAAGATTCCTTGCATAAAAGTATTATATGAAAATAACTCATACCAGGTACGCTTACAGCAAGCAATATCCTTTCAGCCGTACACGCTCTGAGAGAATTGAAATGAATATTATAAAAGTTTAAGCAAACTCTTATTGTTATGTATTGAGTTCAGCAACTCAATACGCAATATTTCCAGAATTCAGTGGAAAGTGAGGAGCACAATTTCTTAACTGGGCTTCCTTTTCGGCTCCCTCTCCCTACACTGCTGTGTGCGGGATACAGTGTAAAGCTTATTATTGTATTATTGATAATATCAAATAAAATTTTACAAATACCATTATTCCCTGAAAATTTAGACATAAAAAGAATTTAATCCGTAAGCTTTAATAATATTTTACTTTCCCGTTTATACAAACCGTAAAAGGAAGTCCGAAAAGCATCTCACACGGCTATCAGGTGTTGTCAGAACGGAACGAACATATTTTATTGCCGAACAAACTGTGTACAGAAGTTTCCGACCGGCTGAGTGACTTTATCAACATGTCCACAGATTTTTTTTAAACTTTTTATATAAATAAATATAAAATATGGCATATGCGCTTTTATTGTTTTTCTTTAACTAATTTATTTTTAAAAATATTCGTAATTAAACTATTATAAGAAGAAAAGTTAAGTTCGAGTTTCCGAACGTAAACTATACAATGCTTACAGATTTGCTTAGTAAAACAGGGACGCACTTTTGCTTCGGGGCAGCGTTAGAACGGTCAGGCGCATCACGTACTATAATTCGGTATCGTACCTACATTTTAAATTCAAAACTAGAAAAAGAAAAGATAAGATAATATACTTATCTATCTTACCTCACAGAAAAATAAAAAAAAGCATTTTCTCTACAAACAAGAAAATGGAAAGCGTGATATAAAATAAAACCCCAAATTCCCTAAAGAAGGTGGTGGGCACCAGGTTCCCTTTCCATAAATAATAATATATTTGCTCGTTTTAACCTCGATTATAATTTGTCTTCAATATTCTTTACTCTAAGAAAAACCAATATACAGGTTCGAAGCGTCTGCGCTCCTTTTACGGGACCAGCATATAGGGTAAAATATTTCAAACCCATACCTTAAGAAATTAATCACGATAACTGAACGGCTTAGACGTAGGATTTTTTTTTCATTTCACGATGTTTATCCATACTGTATTTCGTAGTTACGAATAGATACCAATAACGTAAATACCTACTACTACAAAAATACTATTAAGCAATGCCGATCTGCCGCTCTTCATTCTCAAAAAACATACTCGAACGAGATAGCGTAACTCTCGTTCTATTTTAGGCAATTCAACATCGCCGCCATATCAATTATATGAATGAGGCGTGTGTGGCGTTATCGCTTTGATAGGTTTGTGTCTGTGTGCGTCATTTATGACAAATTAAATTTTATTTTACAACAACGATAATTTTACTACTTTGCTTCAAAAAATCACTTTTTCATTTTTGAAAAAAAATCTTTTTTTTTTCCAGGCCAGTCGTGGCGCAGGGGCACAAAGTGTGATTGTAAAATAAACTGGTTGTGGGTTCGATTCCCACTCGAGGAAATTATATAATTAATTACATTTATATTTTCATTTCTTCGCTCTGGTGTCGAGGCAAAGCGCGGCGTTGAGTTCAGCCACTCAACACGCCAATGCCTCCAGAACTTGGTGGAAAGTGGGGAACGGAGTGTCTTAACACTAGATTCCCTCTGCCTACCCTGCTGTGTGCGGGATACAGCGTGAAGCTGATTTTTTATTTTTATTCTTTTTTTTCATTCTCTTTTGTTTTAATTATGTTAGGTTTTTTATAGAGTAGTTAAAACGGTGGTTTCATTTAAAGTTGTGATGACAAAAACACTCTGTATATAGTTAAAATCTAAGTTTCAATTAGAAGATCTTATACAAATATAATCGAACTACTTGCAAAATTCGTATGAAAGCATTTCTATACCGTAAGCATTTCTTAAAGTACAAAATATTTTTTTTTAACAAAAATACTCTTTATCTTAAGTAATCATTTTATTTTTATGCTCTTCCTTATAAGCAACAGTATTATACATATTGGGTTCGATTCCCACTCGAGGAAGTTTAATATTTAATATTTTTATTTTCACTCTGGATTTGAGAGAAAGCGCGGCGTTGAGTTCCGTTACTCAACACGCAATGCCTACATAATTAGGCGAAAGGTATAAAACGGAAATGTCTTAGTGGGAACGGAGTGTCTTAGCACTAGATTCCCAGGTTTCTTCTGTTAACCTGCCATATGCGGGATACAGCGTGAAGCATAATAGATACTTATTTACTTTATGTGAGTATACTCACCTAACATTGTAACACAATATTCACTTATTATTAGTGACGATTATGGCGTAGCGTCGTAGCAAATATATAACGGCCATTGTGACGCATTTCTGAAGTATTCATAATTCATATTTAAAGTCCGGCGTTGTGTTGAGACACTTAACACGCAAAAACTTAACTATGTATATATGATATGTAGGAAGCGGAATACTTTGACACTCCGTTAATGCTAAATGCGGAATAGAGAGTGAAGCTATAAAATCTATTAGAATTAATTATCAAAAACCTAAACTATAATAACTTTTCTTACACATTTTTTTACTATGACTTTGATTTTTTTTAATGCATAGCCATTTTTAAACTGACTCGGACAATTAAGTTACGATCATTTTTTAATTTCTGCTTTCGTTTAAAATAATATTTTTCAATTAAAACTGTTATTTGCTTTTATACGAGAATCAATAAATAAAGGTAAAATTAAATATGAACATTAAAGTCATGATTAGGCGAGTCGTGGCCCAGGGGCACAAGCGTGTGCCTGTAAACGCAACGGGTTGTGGGTTCGATTTCCATTCGAGGATATGAAATATTTAATATTTTAATTTATTCGCTTTGGTGTCGAGGCAAAGGGTAGCGTTGACGTCCGCCAGTCGACACGCCACCAGAATTCGGCAGAAAGTGGGGGTCTTAACATTAGACTTCCTCTCCTGCTACAAGCTAAAAAAATATAAAAGATATATTAGATTTAATTAGCTTGATACAAGCAATAATAAACGAAACAACACTGTGTGTTTCTTTTTAGAAAGAATCAAAACAAATTTCATACAACATAAAATATACATAGTTAAATACTGTTAAGACTGGAATTAATTGTAATTGACAACACAGAAATTCT
>DWLH01002335.1:0-10970 GCA_018249795.1 Heliconius telesiphe telesiphe | reverse complement strand
AAAATAAAGTATTTTAGCTCTCAATGACGTGGGCAGTGAGCTTTTCTACCGAGAGCTTATAAAATAAAAAAAATGGTTCTTAGCAGGTACTTAGGTTCTTAAGTAGAAAAACAACGTTTGAAAGAACGCGATCATTTTAAGAATGCTTAAACATACTGTAGTACATGGTACTGTGATATAATATGTACTCAGTGAAAAATCCCAGGCGATGCCGACACCTTAACACAAACAATGTTTATTAATATCCTACAATCTTCACACCATCTATACGTTACAGTGTAAACATAATATACTTTATTTAAAAAAATGTGTTTATCACAACTTCCAAAGCTACTGGAGGGATTTGAATGATTTTGTATTTATATGTACATATATAGGAAGAAAAAATTTTTTTGAAGACTGGCACTCGTTAGTAAAAAAAGAAAGTTGAAAAACTAAAACCCGACTACTAAAACACGCTCTAAAAAGTACGAAACAAGAAATAAGGTCTCCGTGGAAATTATTATGTACAAACTGTTAAAAATTTACCGACTATTAAATAAACAACTTACTTACAGGTATTATATTTTAATGAATTTTTATACGTCATACTGATAGAGATATGTTTAGAATCCTCTAAACATATCTCGATATAGAAATGATCGTATACCCCTTCAATTTTATATTATTATTATAATGAATCTGTATTGCTACAATAAGTGGCTAATTAACACTAAAGAATTAATATAGTAGATACCTAAATTATTATTACCGATTACAATTTTATTAATAAAATTTATTTAATTTTATTAACAAATTTCAGCGCTCTGGTGCCGAGGCAAAAGCCCGATATCGAGTTCCGCCACTCAACACACAATGCCTCCAGAATTCGGAGGAAAATGAGGAACGGAGTATCTTAACACTACAGATTCCCTGCTGTGTGCAATATACAGCGTGAAGCTGATAATGACAATATTTCATATTCCCTTACTTACGAGTAACTTATTACGGTATTACCTGATATTCCCTTAGTTATGCTTATGGAACAAGTCTTATGACTTATGTGTGAAAACAATATTTCAGATTGAGGCGTAGCGTATTAGGTAAATGCCCTTCTTCGCTATAAACTACTTTAAAAAGTTTAGCGTGGTGGAATTTAATATGTTATAGGGAATTTCAATATGTGTACAAAATATTATAAGTAATAGAGGCTAGGTTTTGTAAATATAATTCAAGTCTTTGGACATAAAGGGACCTTTCCAAATTATTCTATATATGAGAACATATTGTTCTTCTCAAATAACCTTAACTAAATCCTGCATGCACGTTTAGTTTAGATAAAATGTTAACTTAGTGACATTATTCATATAGAAATACGACTGACTGACTGACTCCTTACCGGCTGAGTAGCCAATTTCGCAGAAAAAATATATAATTCATTGTTTACTTAATAATTTAAGTTTCAAGACCCAATGTGATCGACGGTCGTAAGCCGAGGTTCTAGTCTCGCAGGAGACAGCAGCCTTGCAGCTCCAGAGTACCCCTTTTCGCTACCCTCCCACCCGGTGTCGCTGTAAAAGCCATTAGCGCTAACAGCATTAACCTCAAGTCAAAAAATTAAGGGTCAAGAGATTTATAATAAAAAGCACGGATAGTGGTTTAAAACAGATAGATTATTATTTTGACAGATGGTAAGTAAGTACACATAGCTTAAACTAAATGGCGCCACTAGTAACATTTTTAATATTTACTTACAATAAAAATAATAATTTAAGATAATATTTTTTTTCATTTTCTCACCAACAAAAAAAATTAGAACAAACTAACATCCCCATAAGGGTAGAACATTCAGAAATCGACAAGCTTCTTATTTCATATGCTTACCAAATATGTGCAAATTACAAGTTTATGTCTTTTAAAACGACAATATCTCGTCACTCAATAACCTTACAATTTTATATAAATGACCTGTTGCACTTTGAAAAATAAATCAATTGTAATTTTAGGTAAAACTAATTGATTTTATACAATTAGACCAAAAACTAAAACCCGACTACTGATAATACTGATAATCAACCATCTCGATTCATATGAAACACGCCAATATTTTCACCTTCAATTGTTACGAATTGATTTTTAGAATCTGTGGTCGTATGCCGCCAATAATTCAATATTATAATATATTCACAAACAACCACAGGAAAATGATAGGGGCAATGGGTTTTAGTTTTTGAATTTAATATAGTATATCGTTTTATAATTTCTTTATGTAAATTTTACTGTTTTACATTACCCTAGGCACGAGTACTACCAAAGTAACGCGATAATACATAATAAGTACCGCCTTCACCGCATAGAGGTACTCCCAGCTTATGTTATTATTATTGGAAACATTTTTTATAATATCCTTGTCCTCCTCCTCCAGAGCAAAAATTTACTTATTTGAGCCGCTTTTTTATAATAATTTGAAGCCATTTGGATTTTTTTAAAAGAAACTATTTAAACGGATTAGTCGCGTATATTTAGTATAATACATTTTTGGTCACCCGACGTTTCGAACACTTTGCAGTAGTCCGTGATCACGTGTAGACTGAGGTGGAATTCGTCTGTCAGTTGACATAATTATTATATCAAATTACCACCAACGATTTCTTGATTGCCTCGCGTACTGCCCTGGATTCCTACAGAATGAGCTGACTGCTGAATATGAATATATAAAAATATACCGAATATCTTGCCCTCTGGTATGGTGGGTTTCAGGATGAGTGTCCTCTCTATTGAAAGTAAGTTTTTGTATTTCAATAGCCTCGCGGAACATTCTAGGAATATATATGTTTTCCTTAGCAAGGATTTGGGGTTTATCAAACCTTATGTAATGGCTGGGTTTATCCACAGTGTGCTCACACACAGCTGACTTCGATATATAGATATCGGATAGATATCGGAGATGTGTTTCTTCACCCTAACACCGCTTCTTTTTGTTTGACCGATGTATGATAAGCCACAGTCACAATCTAGTTTGTATACACCTGCACACTATAAAGGAATATTACTTTTCTCTGGTCTCAAGAATTGGCTCACTATCTTGTTAGGCTTGAATATAGTTTTTATAGAAGCTCTTCTTTAGATGTTGCCAATCCTGTCTGTAACCCCCTTCAGTTGTGGTAGAAGTGCCGGATGTCTCTCTACTGTGGGTGACTTGCTGGTGGAGAACTGGCAGCTTAATGAAATGCCCTTCATCAAGCTGCCAGTTCTCCACCTTCACCTGCCGAAATTCGTCCACTAGATGTTCAGCGTCACAGAGGTGGTGGGCTCTCTGAAACAATGATTTGGCAACGGTAGATAACTGTGTAGGGTGGTGGTGCGGTTTAAAGGTAGTTCAAAAAAAAAATATTTCAAGATTTCAAATGCATCAAATGTGATACTTTGGGACATACATTTAAGAAAAAACACACATAATTTTAATATTATTTATTTACTTCCATTCTTGTGTATATCTTTTATCTCGTTAATATTAACAGATGATCCTGCTTATTTTATTTTTCGCGTAGCAGAACTGTGACGAGGTGTCTTTTCAAAGATTTGGTGGATAAAAAGACTTGGTGGATAAAACTGAGGAGCTAAACCTTGGACTTAATTTAAGATGGTTTATACGTATATCTTGATGTCCACTGGTAGAGTATCCTGCAACGTCAGTATGATTTTTCCTCCAAAAGTTAAATTTTCTACAGTCGGTTAAAATACAGACTTCATTAAGGATTATTTGTATTCATAAAGTATAAACCCAAAGAGAATCAGAGCAAACTTTTGAACTTTTAAGTGAAAAATGTTTAATATAACAGATTGTTTTTTCACGCATCTGTTCCATGCATTCCGTTCCTATCTAAAGTATGATCAGACTCTTTTCAAAATTATTGGACATATTTTCAAAAACAGTTATTCGATTTATTCATTAATGATCCTAAAGCACAAAAAACTTTTATTCTTATCATATCCAGCAATCTTATAATTATATTATATTAGCATTAATAGTATGTGATATTTGTACAAAAAGCAATATTCGCAATAAAATTAGCAGCATTATAATTAGTATCAGAAATCTGACGGTCTTCTAAAGTGCCTGATGGTGACAAACAAGGGTCCAAAATCTTTTTAATGCTGCCAAACTGCTGGCCTATCTTCTATATTCGTATAACATTTCTAATGTTATTCATCGAAGATGACGGCGGTTGAAGTAATCAAACTTATCCCAGTCACTGTTATTGCCTATGTCTTGGTTTTCTATTTCGTCTTTATCCTCGTCAGGAGTTATTATTTATAACCAGGTACAATAAATGATATTAAAATAGAATTAAAGTTTAGGTTATACAAGCCTGAAATCATTAAAAGTGATTGGTGTAATTTTCCAAAGTATCCAAATGATTATATGTGATATGTTCAACATTTTAAAAATATTAGCACAAAAAAAAATTTTTTTACAATATTTATAGTACAAAAAAGAAAATGGAGGACTAAACAAATAAATAACAGCAGTAATTTAGAATTTTCCTATTTTTAAATTCCTTTGTAATGAGTATCTACCCTTGGATTTTTTTAATTTGCAATTAACAACGGCCGTATAAACCTAAAGCAAATTACTTTAAATGACTAAGAATTATTATATTATGTTGCTAGATATCTAATTGTTAACTGAAATGTAAAAGTCTTAACAAATTATAAGCGACGGTGCAGCTATGAAGTTTTTAATGCGCGTATCAAATGTGATACTCAGAGCACTAGCAGATTATTATAAACATTTTTTTTTGTGTTATTCCACACTTAAGAAAGAAAAATATTTATTTAGAAAACGTATAAAAATTTGAACGTAGCGGGACTCGCATCCGCGCCTCCTGGAATAACACTTTAAAAAAAATGTTTAAAATATTTAATAAATAGCATTCTCTCTTGCCAGACGATAATACTTAGTAATTATCTTTGAGTAGCGGAAGTTTGTAAAAATCTCCCTACAGAGATGCTAACAACATTAATAAGTTAAAACAAGCGTATAAAAGTTTGGACGTAGCTTGATGAGAACGTATGGCTGAGTGGTCAGAACGCCTGGTCGGTTTCCAGGAGGCGCGGGTTCAAGCCCCGCTACGTTAAAATTTTTATACGTTTTCTAAATAAGTAGGTTAATATAATACAAGTTTACAAATATTTCATAATCAAATACGTATAATGGATAGGTTTGGGGAAAACATAACATATTACGGTTGGCTGTATCTGAAGCGTGACTTAAGCAATTATTCCCAATACATCAAGCATGCAATTGGCGAGCAAGTCTTTAAAAACCATATATATTTTGGGAATGTTTGTATTATCAATGAATTGAGACCTTTCATTTGAAACCAAACATGATTTTTTTAAGGTTACCACTTTTTTCATTCAGAGGGCACCTCATTCCATCACATAACCTATAACAGGTGGACAATTGAGATGCTTCCAACGATATCTCATTATCTTACCAGTCGAAATCATAACCGTCCTTTTTGGTCCACCCTATTCGAGTAAAAATAAATAATATCTTACAAACAAATCTTTTACACACAAAAATTACCGATTTCATAAAATTGTTTTTCGAATATGTTGATAAATCATATTATCGGTATGCCGCTGCAGAAAACAGCTCATCTTGGTCTCGTAATAAATAGATCTTTGCTCCGGACGAATTAACGCGGATTTCATTATCATTAACATCAGTATTGCTCCTCTGTGACATGATTAATGTTTTCTATACATTAAGATTAATGGATTATACAAGACCAAAGGACATCGAGAATCGGACGTAGGTGTAACATCTGCCGCTCCTAAACCAATTATTTAAAATCTAAATGTATTTATTTTCTAAATTATTGTGTTGATAGTGAATAATAAAAAGTCTACTTACGGTTAAAACTGAGTATATTCAACACCACTGTAAAGTCCATATAGTTTGAACACAAATAGTAAGTCACGACACAGCTTATACAAAAATTATTACTTTAATCTGTAATCTTCCAATATGATTTTTTTACTACATTATCGTAATTTCTATAAGTTTTTATGATTGTTTTGTGCAATGTTGATACTTGATATTTATAATAATATAATTATTTATTATACATATATATTTTTGTAGCATTACATTCTTTTTACCTATGTTATGTACGTCTTATCGTAATTTTAAAACTCTGTTAAATGTTCCGATGTCAGTGAATAATTTAATTTACTCCTTCAGAAACAAACTTAAATGTAAAATTATTGATTTGGGTAAGAATTAATAATATTCTATATAAAATGATTGCTGTAGTTTTTAAATTAATTACATATATTATTAGGTGAATGTACAATTGGTAAATATGTCTTTATTACAGAGTACATGTAGAAAGGATATTTTAAGATATTTTTATATAGATTTATTTCAAACGAACGAATGAACCGGAGAATCTATGTATTTACTTAATATTTCTTTAAAGATCAAGTCGTTCTTTATCTCTGTTTTTTTTTTCAGCTTCTTGTATCCCGCATACAGCAGTGCAGGTTAAGACATTCCGTTCACCACTTTCTGCCGAATTCTGGAGGCATTGCGTGTTGAATGGCAGAACTCAACGCCGCGCTTTGCCTTGGCACCAGAGCAAAGAAATGGAAATATAAATTTAAGTAAATATTTCATCTTCTCGAGCGGGGTCGAATCCACTACCAGTCGGTTTTACAGTCACACTTTGTGCCTCTGCGCCACGACTGGCCTACTTTATCTGTCTTGAATTAATTACGACTTAAACTGTTAAGTTTATGTTATGATTTATGAATTTAACCTTCACCAACAATTCAATTTCATTTACTTTATTGTTTGTACTGTAAACAATAGTGCTTTATAAATATATATTTTTATCAACAGTCATATAACGAAGACGTTTCGAATGTCATTCTTTAGCTTAAAATCTTAACAGCGCGATTCAGAAAATGATGCTTTATGCACAGCACCATCTATTAGGCTTAAAGTTAAAATGTAACTGTTCGAACAGTTAAAAAATCCCGTTTTATTTTAAATTTCACTTAATATATAATTATATTCATCGAAAACGACGTTTTACTAAATACATACTATACAGTTAAAAATACAAATTTATTATAAACAATTATACATTTATTATAAGTATAGATATAGATTGCTATATAATTTTTGCAGGCAAACTAATGCCTTGAGTTCATTCAAATGACGATAACTTTATTTTAATTAACTGATTTTGATGAAACAAACTTTAAATGCTATTCTGAGTTAAAACAAAACAATTGGTGAAAGTTTTAAGAAAATCGGTTTAGTACTTTCGGAAATGTACGTGGTCATACGTACAGGCAAACAGACAGACAGACAAGAAATTCAAAAAATATATTTTTGCTTTCTACTATTCTTTTTAAGTGTCCCTCTATCCATTTCAGTCAAAATTACAGTATAGAGAAGAGATAACTGAGAAAACAATGGAACGTATATAAAGCACATCGAGTGGCAAGCATCGGCTGTTAGAATTATTATGTGCCTTGTACAAGGAGGTAGAAGAGAAAAGGATAACTCCTTAGCAGTTCAGTCATATAAATAAACTAAATATGGATACTTATTAAATAATGTATAAATTCTATTAAATCTATATATGTATATAAATGATAAAGAAATAATTTACACTATTGAAATATATAACATATATGACACATACCAGTATTAAGTAAACTATAAATATAAAGAATAGTTTCCTACAAAAACTAAACATTATATTGGACATATAATTCACATTTGAATTTCACGTATTTAAAAGATCGAGAAGATTGAAAAAAGATTAAATTTTTCCTTATAAATACATGAGGGCTATTTCCGTAATAAAATTAACATGCCGAAAACTCAGGCACTCAAACAGTAGAATAAAATTATTCAAAGAGCAGAATGTTATCGCTTTAGAAATAAATCAATATAGATATACAAACATTTACACGAACGTTTTGCAATTAATTTGTATTACAAATTCTTTTTCCTCTAAAATTGGAATAATAACGTGTTTTGATTAATATAAAAATATTTAACTTCGATTTTCCAATCATTTGATAACTTGCAGCGTTTAGTTCTGCCACTCAACACGCAATGCCTCCAGAATTCGGCAGAAAGTGGGGAACGGAGTGTCTTAACACTAGGCCCTCTGACTACCCTGCTGTGTGCGGGATACAGTGTGAAGCTGATTTTAATTTGATAACATGGAATTTTCAATAGGAAGGTATCTTAAGTACTAAAGAAAATTAAAGGGCAGAGGCCAGTCGTGCCGCAGGGGCACAAACGTGTGACTATAAACGCGATAGGTTGTGGGTTCGATTCCCACTCGGGCAATTTTTTTTTTTTATTTCCTCGCTCTGATGTTGAGGCACAGTGCGATTTTGAGTACCACCACTCAACACTCAATGCCTCTAGAATTCGGCGGAAAATAGGAAACCGAGTGTTTAACATTAGGCTCCTGCTGCCACCCTACTACATGCGGGATACAGCGTAAAGCGGGAAAAATAAATCCAAGAGATTGTATTTGTAACTTGCACTTGCACTCAGCCTTAGCTGTCGCCTTAATGTTTCATAGGATTATTGTGT
The DNA here is from genome assembly GCA_018249795.1 of Heliconius telesiphe telesiphe. Classification (NCBI taxonomy): domain Eukaryota; kingdom Metazoa; phylum Arthropoda; class Insecta; order Lepidoptera; family Nymphalidae; genus Heliconius; species Heliconius telesiphe. Next base: position 2,350 of record DWLH01002335.1, on the reverse strand, counting down.
CACATATGGCGCACTAAGCTGCACAATCTAACCATGTTTAAAAGCAATCATTCAAGTAAGTCTATCGTACAATCCTCTCATACATCATCATCTCATACATCATAAACTTAGAATAACAATAAACATAAATCAAAAGCAAAAAAACTATTTTAGTAAAAGCTTTTATTTAAACGCTCTAAAAAGGGGAAAATATTTTTTTTCTTTTAAATTTTAACTATCAACTTATAACCTTATTATACACAATTTATATGATCATAAAAGCTTATCGTGATGATCAATATTAAATTAAATTGAAATGTAAAAAAATTTAACTTAGCAGATTTTACATAATTAAATTAGTACTAGTTTATTTACACAAGTAAATCGCGCGATAAGCTTTTATCATCATATAATTTGTGTATAATAAGGTTATAAGTTGAAAGTTAAAATTTAAAAGAAAAAAAATACTTTCTCCTTTCTACAGCTTTAAGTAAAAGCTTTTTATAAAATAGTTTTTTTGCTTTTAATTTATTTTTTACTTTTTAGTTATCGCTAGCTAGGTTTCTCAGTCTGTTTATCTCATTCAACGAATCATTGCTGCAAGGTCGTTTGCTGGTTAATTTCGAACAATCCAGCTCTTCAATAAGGAGACCTTCTAATAATTCTACTCTACTGAAGGCCACGTGTGCTAGACCACCAGCCTTTGCTGGTGGTCAAGCAGTAGGCATCGAGCTTAAGTAGATAACGGCGTAGTCGACAGTACTACCTTGCATTCTGCGTACTGTACAAGCTCAACATAATTCTTCGTTCCGCGGTTCTGTGAATATATTTTGCTGGAAATTGTACAGATTTGGGTTGAATTAAGTGAACACCGTCTTTACCGAAGTCTATACGGACGGATGGTATATCAGTTTAGCTTTATCAAGTTTTAACTGTCGTTGAGTAGGTGTTACGTTATTGTCCTGATCACGCTATTCGTCGAGTCTTTGGCGTTTTGCGTCATCGTTTTCGTTAGCAAGTTTTTCCTGACGTTTTAATTTCTTTTTCTCGAGCCTTCTCCTTTTTTGTGTTGATATTTCTGTTTTTACCATTTTGGTTCCACAAGTACCGAAGAAATATTCGTCGACCGTCCTAGAGCTCCGTTTACAAGGGTAAGAATAGGGTTCGCCCAGGTGCCCTGGGGTGAGTCAAGACACCATATTGCACCCCGCTGCCACTCTTCCTCGGCACGGCCTTACCTTGACTTGGTTGTTTGGAAGAACGCGCCACTTATTTCAGCTTGAAGCTTACTTGTGCCGCCGAAGCACAATTCCGGGTTTGATTTTAGAATTATCCTTCTCCTAGACAGGTTGCAGACCAATGTTGATGACGCCCATGTCGCCAAATTACACAAGTCAAAGTTAATCAATCGTTGTTGCAGGTTTCGAAACAAGTCGATTTTTTAAAACCAGCATTTTTATTATAGGAAGCACAATAGACTTCTATAATGCTATAATATATTGGAATTAGAGTGATGTCACATTATTTTTCTAATTATTCTCGGCCAGCCCTTTCATTTGATACGCATATTGCAGAAGTGCATAAATAATAATTATTTCGCTATCTTGTATGTTCCGTCATATTAGATTTAGGATGAAGTCACGCACCTTATCCTGCATTGTCATCCAAACCAAACGTGTATACAAAATTTCAGCTCAATCGGTTGAAGATATATACCTCGAAATCAAGCTCAAAGATTTCACCCGAACTAACATACATATATTGCAAGTTAAATAAAAGCATTTAAAAAATAGCTTAACGCTAATAGCTTAACCGAGAATTAAATGACGCTAATCTTTGCGCAGGGGCACAAACGTGCGACTATAAACACGATAGGTTGTGGGTTCGATCCCTACTCGAGGATATAATATATTTAATATTTTCATTTCCCGCTCTGGTAAGGAGGCAAAGTTGAGATAGGCCACTTAACACTTAATGCTGGAAGAATTTGGCAAAAAGTCGGGAACAGAAGTGTCTTAATCGGAGTGGAGTATCTTAAGATTAGGTTTCTAGGTTCCCTCTGTTTACCCTGATATATGGGAGATACAGAATAAAACAAAAAAAAATGACTTGACTAACTTAAATATATATATATATCTTTATAAACATGCATAATTATGTGGAGAAAATAAATTTTCAGTTAATACTTATAAGCAATTAGATTAATTTAAATATACAGCAAAGTTTTAAGCTCCTTAAGCGTTTGCATCAGCCTTATCTTGTGTACCAAAAACGGAGGAGTCGATTAAACACAATTTCGAGATTATAACCCAGACATAATCTTAATAAACATTGGAGAAACAGCAAAACGAATATAGAGACAGAAGTAGAT
>DWLH01002334.1:0-10974 GCA_018249795.1 Heliconius telesiphe telesiphe | reverse complement strand
CCACAATGGAGTACCTTCTATTTGTGCAATGAATTAAGATTAAGGTGTCTGCTCCTTATTAAGTTTGTTTTTTCTATCCAATGTCTAGAGTCGTGACTAAATTGTAATAAAAAAGTCTTCGGTAAATTATTAAATTAAAAAATATATATACATATATACAGCGTTGAATTGTAAATGTGAAGACTAACACACAGTTCTACGAGCTTGTAGTTGAAGTCAATCGTGGCGCAGGGTCACAAAGTGTGACTGTAAACGCGATAGTTTGTGGGTTCGATTTCCTCTTGCAGAAATAAAATATTTAATATTTCCATTTTACATTTTATTTTATATTTTATTTTCGTCGCTCGGGTGTCGAGGCAAAGCGTGGCGTTAAGTAGCGCCACTCATCGCCTTCAGAATTAAAGCCTTGTTGGGCTGTCATGAAAAAATTGAATGACCTATCACTACTTCACTAGGATAAGATTAACAATTGTGCTAGTTTATAGGAGGGAACACCGGTCTTTCTAGCTTACATTTATAATTTTATTGTGTAGGCAGATCCCGGTGGCAATCAGATATTAAGCTGAAAAGAACAGATATGCTTTTTTGAGGACCTGGACTATGCGGCTGATGATATCCGCCACCCCAGCGGTCGCGAGGACCGCCACCTCCCGATAGGTCCTCTGCTGCGCCAAGATCAGCGTGTCATCGGCGTAATAGAGGACGTAACGAGTCGTACCCGATGTTCCATAGGATCAGATCCATAGGATAGATCAGACCTGCGGAATACTGGCCGACACCTCGAACGCCTCCCAATCTCCTCCAGGAGCTGGAAAGGTCACAGACCTCTCGGATAGGTAAACCCTCATCACGCGGCTTAGGTATGGAGACACACGTTGATATATAAGTGCCTCCTTAATGCAGGGCCAGGGCAGGGAGTTGAAGGCGTTAGCGGTGTCTAGAGACACCGCCAAGATTCCTTCGCCCTGGGCCACCACATCCTGCGCATGGGACTTCACCTTGAGTATGGCACCCACCGTCGAAAGCCCACTACGGAAGCCATACTGTTGGTTCGAGGGGTCCGGACCTATCCCCTTCAAATGGTGTTGTAGCCTCCTCGCTACAACACCCTCGAAGAGCTTGGCGATCTCGCTCAAGAGCACGATAAGCTGAATCCGCCGGGTGATCCTTCTTTTTGATGAGGACTAACCTGCCTGTCTTCCACCGCTGTGGAATTATGGCTTGAGCCAGATAGGCAGTGAATAGTCCTCGCACTCTGGGCCCAAGGGTGTTCAAGATCAGAGTTAGCACCCGGCCAGGGATGCAATTCACGATGCGCTAGAGCCGGCTCGAGAACGAAACGTCCACGTTATTATTCAGAGCAGATCTAATATAGCAGTTAAAGTTTTATTGTTTCATATTATACTTAGCCATTTTAGTCAAGTTTTTTTTTTTTTTGCAATTATCAGGTGATTGCAAACAAAGCTCCGAGCAAGGACTAATAATGTTTACATATTTAAAATGTGCTAAGGAAGCTTTTTCATTTGAAACTCCACACGATATCGTAAGGAAACTTTTTTTTTACCTTAAGTATCTCGCTCTCTATCTCTATAGAGCGCTATAGTCAATTTAACGTGACTTTATGTAGCCTAGCAGACGATTAAGAGGCTTCTAACGACACCTCATTTTTCTTTTTATGATAACTAGGTTAGAAGTTATGAGGGAACAGATGATCATCAACACCCACATACATACATATGGAATCACGATTGGAATTGTATATACAATCTCAATTGAAGATCTTATAATATATAAAGGGCTCTTTCTACCTCTTTAGAAATTAAATATTCGACCCAGAGCGTGCTCCCTAAACAAATTAAAATTAAGACAGAAAAGTTTTTACAGTGACAGTTAATTGAAAATTAAATACACTCTGGTAACAGCTGCATTTGAATACACGGCGTCGAATAAAGACATAGCTACTTTCTTAAAAGAAGAATGTACAAATTAAGATAAGAACAAAAACATTTTTCCATAAAGAAAATATGAGGGCTTAAGGAGTTTTGAGTTTTCGCATAGTCTTAGGAGATTACCTTGAAATACTTTAAAAGGGGAGAGGGTGTGGAATGAAAATTGTTTTAGAGTTGTTTTTGTTCGAGAAGTTTATAAAAACTGTACTATATAACGGTACGGCGGGGAAGCTTCATTATTTTAGCCGGGGCACGAGCATGCATACAGTGGCGCAAGTATTCTTAGTCAGAAGAAACTGGGATTTTTTTTTTATATAATAGCACAACGTAATAAGAACTTCTTTTATTATTTTCGAAAATTATCTATTTTAAAAATATAATTAATTGAATTTAAGTCATACATAAATCTATAGTACACAAATGTACTTATGATTAATATTTGATGACTCTCGCCATACATCACTCCGGTCCCCATTTAAGCAAAGCGCGGTGTTGAATTCTGCCTCTCGATGTTTTGACACGCAAAGCCTCCAGAATTTGCCGTAAAATAAAAAACGGAGTGTCTTAACACTAAGTTCCCTCTGCCTACCTACTTTTCCTTGTCTGGGATTACAGCGTGAAGCTAAAATAAAAGCTGATGCTTAGCATCACCAACGTTTATTCTATACAATAGCTATTCAACTCACTTATTATAATAATTAATATTCATTTATAATAAATAAATATGTAAAACGCTTTTAAAACCTGCATTATTGTAATAATGTTATTATATTCATATAATATAATTCTCGAAATACTAAAGCCAATTATGTAAATGGTAGTATCGCAGTTACTGTTATGGTCTTGTTACGTAACTATAACATACGTAACATGTTATTGGTTGCAGCTACCTATTAACCAACTAGGCTTTGGCTAATATATTTAACTGGGTATATAGATCCAATTGAAAATTATAAATGTGATTTTTGTATACATATATTGTAATGTTATTACTATTTATATATTTTTAATATACATACATCGTAGAATACATCTAAAAAAGATTAAAATTAAATTAAATTATTCAGATAATAAGCGAAAATACGCAGTAATAAAAAAAACTGACTAAGCTTAATAAAGTAAAGAAAAAAAAAATTCTATTGTTCTTAGTTAGTGTAAGTTTTAAGTTTAAAATTAGTAATTCCAGTTCTGCTATCTGCTGCCAATGCAAAGCAAATGGTGTTTTCAAGTCTGAGAAATGCTTGTCTGTGTGAGCGACATCAATATTAATATTGAGGACAATAATAGGAGGAGAATTAATGATTTGTATAGCAGGTGTCGAAACTAACTCAGCTGGACCTTTAAGCGCATCTCCAGTTGTTGATACACAGTTATCTACATAAACTAAGTTAAGACCGACAGATAGAGCGCAAAATAGACTTCTTTAGTGGAGACGAGAGAAAGTACTAAATTCACATGACGTATGCTACCTGAGCGTCAAGATCATTAGGCAGTAAGCTTATATCACACCTCTGGACACGATTAGCCCAACAGTCAGCTTCTCTAAGCCCACAAACAAATCTGTTCCTTTAGTTGTTCGTCCCCAGGGAACAAATTGTATATACAAAAATTGCATACGTTTATTTTGCATACGTTGCGTTGGTATAATATACGCTCTTTATAAAATTTGAAATTTGAGGACATCCTGCTGTTGTTGTTGGCCCTGATTATATTCCATTTAAACAAAGAACCACTAAAGTTACAGGAACTAAGTACAACATATTTAATGTATAATAGAACACTGGATAATTCTTACAGATAACACTGGGAATGAGTAAGATAATTTCTTTTTTATTTAAAATTATTCTTTTATACGTAAAAATTTTTATTATCTTAAAATTTATTAAAGTACTCTAGTCGGATATATAAGGAAAATATGTTGTAACATTATTTTATATAGAAGATAATGTAAAACTGTTATATCTCTATACTATAAATTTTCAATTAATGAATGCTAATTAGGATATGTTCTTTGATGCTAAATTCTAAAGGCAATAACGACTAGTTTTAACTAGTCATGTCGATGTCAATGCAATTGAGTGTGAAGTTCCAGCTGTATATAAGAGAGTGTTCGAAGGAATTCTTTGTCCGCATTCCATAATCTAAATCTTTAAACATTCTGCACAACAAAAGTGGTAATTTCTTTTACCACCTAGGTACCTAGGTAGGGTCAGGTTAGCCACAGAATATGCTAGATAGTTATTTACACGGATATTTAAATTAAGGAACCACCTACCAATAGACGCAAAACCTTTCCACGAAACTAAAAAATAAGATTTCTTAAGAGACGGATCAACACATAACAAAAAGCCAGCAACGCAATGATGGTTTTATTCTATTACTTACTCTCTGCTCTACTCTATATATATATATATATATATATATATATATATATATATATATAATATATAATATATATATATATATATATAATATATAATATATATATATATATATACATATATATATGTATCTAGTCGCATTTTGTCTATCCAGCTTGAAAAAAGAACATCACCTCGTATTATTTCGTTTGTATTATGTATTCAGCGTCGTAAATATTAGATATAAATATGCAATATTTAGTAACATCACACTGTAATAAAATAAATTAAAAAAAAAAAAACAAAATTATTTACATATCAAAGTATATTTTCTGTTAAATAAATTTGTTTATTATAGTATAAGAGTTATACAGACATTACTGTACTCTTTTTTACGCTATCGCAAAAAAAAATAAAGTAAAGAAAATATTTAATTGTTGGCCTATTAGCGTAAACTTAAATCTTACAATGAGTTATTCCAGTACTGTTGTCTGCTGCCAATGCAAAGCAAATGGTGCTTTCAAGTCTGAGAAAAGCTTGTCTGTGTTGAGCGACATCAATATTATTATTCAAGATAATAAAGGGAATAGAGTTAATGATTTGTATAGCAGGTGTTGAAACTAACTCAGCTGGACCTTCAAGCGCGTCTCCAGTTGTTGATACACAATAGTCTACCTCACCTAAGTTAAGACCAACAGATTGAGCGCAAAATAGACTTCTTTGACGGAAAGCGGAGAAGGTAGTGAATTCACAGGACATATATTGTACTTGAGCATCAAGGTTATTAGGTAGGAGGCTTATAACACACCTCTTGACACGATTTGCAAAACAATCAGCTTCTCCAAACTGACAAATGAGGCTGCCGTCTGTATCTCTTCTTGTTCTTCCCCAAGGCACGAATTGTATATTTAAAAATTGCTTATATTTTGAATATGTTGGCACAATTTGGTTATTAACGAAATTTGCAGCAAAAGGACATCCTGATGCTGTTCCAAGAAGTAAATCTATTTTTCCATTTACAGTTTGTAATGGTTCTGTTGATATTCCATTTAAATAAAGAACGACTAAAGTTATATAAACTAAGTACGACATGTTTAACGTGCAATAGAACACTAAGAAATTGTAACAGATAACAATGATATTCAGTAATCTTTTTGACATAAATATTTCTATTATCTATAATCAAAATATATTGTATATCATATTATATGGAAGATAATCAATGAAAAATAAAAAAAAATACCTAATAAATATATTTGTTAATATAATAATATTTAAATACATTTCGATAAATGAATGATTTTAAATAAATTTAACATTCGTTTTGTACATTTTAAGGTAATTAGTAAACAAGATATTTTCGAATAACTATTTGACCCAATGAAAAAACCCTATTTTACTAAAATTTAAAAAAAAAGTAATTTTTTTAAGATAATTTTATCGCTTCTATGTCAAAAATTCAATAATTTTACTTATGCGAAATTGCCAGTATTTTATACATACAATCTAAGTTTCCATTATAATTATTATTATTAGTCACGCTATACTCCTGATGATTAATTCATCAAGTAAGTAAATTTTCGTGTTGCTGTTTCCCCATACAGTAACAAGTTATTTAAAGAACTATGAATTTTTATTTTATTGCAATCTAGCGATATATGTGAGTGCCACGCCATAAAAGAGTAGCAATACACTCAGGGCGAGATGTAACGAACGGGCTCTGCCGCGGAAGTAGGCTGAATAATTGAAGACTATGGTCCCCCGTGTCGGATCGTCTAGCCGCTCGATCAATACTGCCCAAATGTACGGTACAAAGGCTTGGACTTGTTTCGGCATCATCTACTCCCTAGAATACCTATGTACTCGTAGAACAGCGCTTCGAATTCCTTTTCTCGCCTAAGCTTGACTATTCCTTAATTTGGTTGCAACGCTCCTATGGAGGCAACGTCAGGAATTTTCAATTTTAGTTGTAAGTTATTATTATATTAGATTGTCGGTTATCGCTACTTTCGTCTTATTAGGGTCAGATTGGAAAAGTCAGGTCAGAAAGAAAATATCTACAATAAAATAAAATATTTTATACTTTCTAAGTTTCTTTCTTGCTTTAAACGGATTGTTCAAAATCCGTGTAGAGTAAGAATATCTCTTCTATATCAAACATATAGTTTCCTAGTAAAAAGAAATCAATATGTTACTTACTCCAATTTTCACATAACATTATTTGTATGTGAATTCAAAGAACATGCCTTTATTGGAATTTCACAGCATTTCTTCGTTTTGTAAATGTGAGCATGATACACGAACTAGCCTAATCCTAGAAATGTTGAGCAGGAATGTGTTTCAATAAATAATATATAAACACTTCTATACCGCTATTACATTACCATATATTTTAATAATTTTAAAAAGCTGTACAAATATTTTACATATTACAGAATTTCGTCAGCGATTCCTTGATACTGGACACGACAATTTTTTATGAAAATAATTGTTGTGCTCCGAAGCCGAAAAAAAGTATCTGCCCAGGCAAAGTCAGGCAAGCTGCTAGCTAGTTCATGAATAAAAAAATAATGACGTATCGTGGGAGAGCATAATGGCAAAAGTTTTATGAACAACACAGGAAGCTATTCTAAAAGCATACTCTTCAGAATATGAATATTTATTTAATAACTTATCTGTACACCTGTGTTCAAGTATGCCTTCTGTTGTGTATTCGATAGTCAAAGTCTTGAAGAAAACTGGAGTATTTTTGAAATATTCAAAACTTAGAGTTTGTTGGAAAGAGTTTGAAACTTCTAATACGCTTTATGTTTAAAAGTTAGACTAGATTTCATGACTATTAAAATAATAATGATAAAAGTCGCCTTTATTTATAACAATAATATATCACTTTTATGAAACACGCGAATAAGGTAAATAAATATGTAAAAAAATGGATTGTATCATTTGATTTTGTCTTAATTTTCCGTACCAATAGCGCTGTTGGAGGCATACCTATTGCCAATAAACAATAACTTCCACACGAACTGGTACGAAACGAGAATCTGCTAATTAGGACATGGCTCCTTTGATGCTAAATTGAAAAGGCGATAACGACTAGTTAAAGCCGGAGTGTGAAGTTGCATCTCAATTTTACTTCACTTCATTTTCGTTTCACACGAAAACTTTTAGGCGAAAATACTCTACATGATTTTTTATGCTTTTCAGACGCTTTTATTATTTTAGCTTTCACTTTTGATTTTAGATTCCCTCTATCTAGATTTAGACTCTGCCTTTGATGATAGAACTTGCAGCACTTTGCATATCCAGGTCAGAAAAAGCACATCAATGTATTTGGTTTCGGTTGTATACAATCGAAACCAAATTCTTTTTTTCTGAGGGCATCGTAGTGAACAAGAACAAGCGTGCGGCTTGTTGGGTTTCCAGGTTCCTTTTGCCCTGGTACTCTCAGTACGCTCCGGAATACGGATATAAATATATATAAATATTAGATATAAATGTAAAGTCTTTAGAAATATTGTCTCAATGTATGAAAATAAATATTTACATGCATACATGCATATACATATGAGTTCATATACGTACTGACTACTGACTTCATCTGTTTGATTATTTTACATTACAGTTACGTCTCATATTGATATACTGGAGAATGTTTACGTCTTAGTAGACTGAATATTATATTAGAGAAGGCGTGGAATTATCTATGGAGAGATATGTGAATTCAGAGCACGAACGAGTCTTATATCTTCCATATTTATAACACATTAACTATGTTATATTAAAATAAAAAATAGTTTTAAAATAAAATAACATTTTACCTTATGAATCTAATAAATTTGTGTATTATTATTTAATAACATACGTATACGTATGTAGGTATTTATAATATATACTTTAACCGAACAATTGTTTAAGATAATACACAAAATACACTAAAAAGATTATTATAAAAAATATTTTATTAATTTTAATTTAATTTTCGAATAAAAAAATATTCTATTGAAACGATTTGGCTTTTGTTCACACTCACAATCCCTGAAATTCTTAGAGAAATTTTAGTAATTTAATAATGACATTATAAAATGCTCTTATAAATTTAAATTAGTGTAATATATATGTAAGTATGCTTAAAAAATATATAATAATAGATTAAACGAAAGTCTACCAGTCACAAAGGCCATGCGCTTTTATAATGTGGGATTTATTATTTTGTAAATTACATGTATATTGTGCGTATAATATTTTATATATTAATAATATATATTACTATAAACTACATAAAAAATTACAATATTTTATTAACATATATTAATATATAATATATTATAGTTCGCGTGCAAGGGAACGTAAGATTTAATCTAATTAATTTAAATATTTTTTCAGATTCATATTGTACTCCGCATTTAGCAAGATAGGCAGAGCTAAGAAACGAAATATTAATAAATATTAATTCAATTCTTCGAATGGGAATCGAACCTACAGCCGTCGCATTTACAACCACGCCACTACAACACGCCACGACGGTCTCAGACATGAATTTTAATAATTGATATATAATAACCGGAGCAAAAAGAGTATGAGGTAATACAAAATATCCAAAAATAAAACGGTAAAGAAAATAAAAACAAGATAATTGACATTTTTTTCATCCCCACATAATATAATTTTAAAGTCATACACAAAATTCAAATAAACATATTACAATACCCACTAAAGTTTAAAATACAATCCACCCATACCGTAGTCACGTGAAAAGTAAAGTATTCCTATCCCGGGTCAACTCGATCGATTTCAATAAGCGATAACTTCTGCATGAGTACGCCGCTATCCTTCATAACCGTTTGCGGATGCCACTGATCAAAGCGAATACCGAACTATGACCCATATATAAGGTTTACAGGTCACTTTTCTTCGGCCATTTATTTGTGTGCTGGACACTATTTTGAGCATTTATTAGATTATTTATATTTTTCTGGTGCCAGTCGTGGCGCTGGAATACGAGTGTGTGACTCGAAACGCGACTGGTTGTGAGTTAAATAAAGTAGAAAAAAATACTTATTTAAATTTATATTTTCATTTCTTTGCTCTGGTGCTGTTTGCTCAGGCAGTGCGCCGTTGAGCTCCGCTACTCAAGGCGCAATGCCTACAGAATTCAGCGAAAAATGGAGAACGTAGTGTCTTAACACTAGTTTCCTTAGTTTAGGGATACAGCGTGAAGCTGATTCTAATTAAATTAATGAATTAGTGTTAGTATACTAGAATGTATAGCTTAGTTCTCGAAGTAATTGTAGGCAGAGCTATAGTAGTTATAATTCATGAAGATTCTCGACATGGTTATCTATAAATAAATAAATATAAACAGTTTCTCGTATTGGAAGACATTTAGAAAATATAGGTCAAAATGATTTTATGTGCATACAAACATGTATATCGTTATATTATTTAAATTTTTATCCGTACCGAGTGTAATATAATTTGGAACTTCGCCATGTTCTTGTTGTGGAGAGGCCAAGATGCTGCATAATTTATACATTTTGACTATTACGAATATGTGGATTACTGTACGGTGTCGGGTAGGGTAATTGTTGCAAAATGATTTAACTATCGGGCCTTTTAGCGATAGTTTTAAATAACACTATCAAGTATTCTTCCACTTTCAATTATTCTTAATTGTGATTAGAAAACCTAATAACAATCAAAGTAGTGATAGTGACTATGCGATTATTAAAGAATTTTAACTAGAATTTGATCAAAATAAAGCGTAACGATCACTAATAATTGGCTACTTAAATCATACTATTTTATTACAATTATCATACGAGGAAACTCCTATAAAATACAAATTGAAATATTTCCACAGATGGTATTTAAATAAATATACAAAGGTACGTTATAAAATACGTAGAAACAGAAGATTTAATTCAATTTGAAACAATGAGCATTTGTAGTGACAATTCAAATAAAGTTAAAAAATGACCAGAATCCTCTTTCCACCTGACTGCGGCGGACATGTATCTTATTCACTTAAATCTGCAAAGACAGGGTGGGGTGTTACAAGAAATACATATTTTACACTTTTGACAGATGCGTCCCCTCCCTAAGATTTATTATCTACGGAATATGAAGTAGCATTTCTTAGCGAGGATATTTCGCGTTGTTTTCGTGTGAAGGTTTTCGAATTGCTAGAAGTTAAGGTAATTGTATAAAGTTATTTGTGTTTTACTTATACATATTATTATGACCATTAGAATGTCATTTTGAGCTTAATCTATATAATAATAAAATAAATATTGTATAAAGATAGCCAAAATCTTTAGATACTTATATCATTATTTAATGTCACACAATGCAAATAAAAATGTACAAATAAAACGGCCTTCTCTTTGTTCGTATATCTGAGTTTAACTCTAACACGAACACACCAATTTTAACAAATTTTACTTTTCCATTACATGCATACTAAATCTATTAAATTAAAATATTAAATTGTGTTTTTTTTTTTTTTTTTGGATATGGCAAGGCAAACGAGCGTGCTGGTCACCTGATGGTAAGTGATCACCGCCGCCCACAACCCCGTGCAACACCAGAGGAGCTACAGGTGCGTTGCCGGCCTTTAAGGTGTGTTGGGCGCCGGAGCCCGGCATTACCTGATGCGAAACGCA
>DWLH01002333.1:0-10975 GCA_018249795.1 Heliconius telesiphe telesiphe | reverse complement strand
AGTTTGTTTTTATTTTGATATCGCCAAAATATTTTTAAAATATCCCACGATACAGGATATGTTATTAATTATATTGCTGCTATATTAACTAGCCTAGATTAAAATTTAAATTGGTTATTTTTAACTTCTTCTTCTGACTTCACGCTTTATCTCGCACACAGTAGGATAGGTAGAGGGAGCCTAGTGCGTAAGACACCCTGTTTTTTTATTTTACGTCGATTTCTGAAAGTATTGTGTTGAGTGGCGGAACTCAACGCCGCGATTTGCCCCGACACCAGAGCGAAGAATGAAAATATCAAATATTTAATTACATGAAATTTTTTTATAAGTACACTTTTAATTAATATGGTATAAATATTGTTTAAAGACAAAATTTTAAACTTTAAAGTCTATCTTTATTTACTTTTTGTCGTAACCTAAGTAGCAATTGCAATATTTCCTGAAATATCTATACCTACCTTTTTATGCTGGGTTCACTTAAATTTCCGCGATGAAACGCAGCTTCCGTCTAACATTTCGGTCTTCAATAAGGTCTAAATCACACAGATGGGCAATAAAACTGTGGGATTTATCTACACATCAGGAAAAAAAGGTAAATGAATTCAAATTCATTTAATTACTTAAACGAATTTTAAGCCAACTAAATCTTAATAAGTTTTTTGATTGTCACGATTATTACACATTTTAAATGAAACTATTTTAGCCGGATTAATCAATCGCGTGTATTAAATATAAAATAGTTCCAACTAAATCTTGTTAAGTTATGAGTCAGTATTAACTTACCTATGTACATAAAAAATTGTGGATATACAAAATATTTAAATTTTTACAATTTTTTTATGCGCAGGGCAAGCAAAGGAAGGCGTTTATAACTTTTTGTAATATGTTAAATTCCAGAAACGGAGTAACTTGAAAGTAGGATTTGTAAAGCCTGTGCTGCACAGGTGACGGCATGGCAGATACTAATGCCCATCTTTTTACGCAGTTATTATTACTATTCTAGTTATTACTATTCTGTGAAATATCGTTTCGAGTTAAGCACTTCTCAATTGTAACACATACATAGTTATGATAAAAAACGTTTTATGCCTATTTATTGTCATATTCATAATAACACTCAAAAAAATATATCACAGTCCATTAGCGAGACTGACTTCTTTTATTTGGGATTCATTACCGTAACTGGATGCTTCCTTTCTTGTAGTAGAAAAATTCAATGAGTCACGCATATTATTTATATCTTAAAAATAATAACAGAATGGTCTTTTTAGTTCCGTTCTTCGCTTTCGATTTAAATATCAGAAATATCTTGTACCAATTTTTTAATGAAAATTATTTGATAAAGTAAATCTTACTTGAATTAAGAAAATATGAATGATTGCTACATCAAAATCTGTTCGACGTAAACCCTTCCAATAGGACAGTAATAAGTTGTTTAAAATGCAAATGAATCCCAGTAAAATTACAAATTTTCCTCGACTGGCTCGTAAATTTTCATCAGGGATTTTATTGTAAATTGCCTTGTAATTAGAAACGTCCATCTTAAACATTTTCCTTAACAATATTTATATTATGATCTTATTAAATACTTAATGATGATTAATTTTAATTACAATTAGGAAGTAATATTTGTTTTTTTTATTTATTATTTGGTCTTAACCGAAAATTAGTATACATTTTAACATAACTAATAATATATATGAACTGCTATAAAATTATGTAGTATGATTTCGTAAAATGAAATTATTAAAGATATTACTCCATACATGCATAGAATACTACCTTCAATAATTTTATTTTTCAAATTCATACATTCTAAATGGTATGGAGGTTTCTAAGAAAGTTTTTTTAATAATACCAATACTTTGTGACATATTTATTTCTAAAGTGGTAACAGTGTATGTTCTCTTACAGAAAACTGTAAAAAAAATTGGATTTAGAATTCAATGTAAACTTCAAACGAAAATTCGCTTGAACAAAATTGATTTCGTAACTTAAAAAATATGCAATAATTTTGATGAGAATGATCTTTTGGTTGAATTGAACACCTTGCTATTGTTGTAGAATATCAAGACTACAAGTGGTGGTGGTTATAAATGTTGCTACGAAACCCTTTACATTTTTTTTATGGAAAAGGACAAGGCAAACGAGCGTTCGGGTCACCTGATGGTAAGTGACTACCGCCGCCCACGACCCCGTGCTACACCAGAGGAGCTGTAGTTGCGTTGCCGGCTTTTAAGGTGGATAGAGACGTGTTTTTTTAAGGTACCCATGTCATATCGACCTGGAAACACTGCCGTGGGTAGGCCGTTGCACAGCACAGCTATCTGAATGAATTTGATAATGATGCGTCAACTTAATTTGTCTAATTGAATAAACAATAAAACGAATTAAAACAAGCTCTGTTCTAGTACAGTATTGTACATATGACTACCACCCATTCTAACATTTATCAATTGCAGCACAAAATGACGTTGGGGTTTGCGAACAGATATATACTACTATAATTGTTTATGTAGTATACGAAACTTAGTCAATTCTGCAAAGCCGCTTTATGTATTCATATAAATCCGCCCATATTGATATTCCATACCCTTACATGAATATCCTCGTATCTTTCGTTGAACGATGGCCAAATTTAACTATGAACTTGGAGTACAGAATTAACTAGGTTCAATAAGGTGTAATTTATTTATCTATAATGTATAAATAGAGATAGAAATTTTTTTTTGGAGTGTTAGCCACGTAACATTATTAAAAAAAAAAAGTGAAAATGATAAATTTACAACATTCAGTCGTTCAAAGTTTAAAATGAGAATTTTTGAACGAATTGAAGTTATTTATTTTAAAGAGTCCATAAAAAAAGTGACAATTTTCTCTGTTCTAGTACTATATACGCCTAAAAATATTACAGCATATAATATTGAGGTCCAATATGCGGTTACTTTTGGGTTAGGAATAATGAGTGGTACTGATTTATGAGAATTGTTATACTTCATAGCGAATATTATTTGCATTTGTATACTCTATTTCAGCGCTTGAATCGAAATATTATCTGGATCAAATATTTGGAAAAAACCCTTCCATTCTTTGTCCCCGTCCTTACATCAACAAGCTGTGTACAACATTCATTACAACGGACCTAACCTATTACCTTCACCCTACTTACTCGTAATAAGGGAGGCAGGTCTAGTGTACACAGCGCTTTATTCACCACTTCTCTGGTTTTACAACAAACTACTGCCTGTAGCTTTGCTTGTTGCTTTTTGAATTATTTTTTGTTTTATTTACCCTACCTATCTAGTATCTCATTTTTCTTTAAAGTTTCTATTTATCTAAGCTAAGCGGCGAGACAAGCACGTTCACTCGACCTAAGGCAAGCCGTCACGTACGCCAATAACTCTAATAGTGCTCCACACTTTTATAGTATCTATACACCAACCTTCGCTCGACCCCTTAATATGTAGAATATATAAATGTACAGTATTTTTAGTATGCATTAGCATTTAAACTAAAGCACATCTTCTAAGAACTTAAGACTAACACATACTATTCTTAACTTCCCACCCGAATTTAAGACGGAGTTTGGGGTAATATAAATAACTCATTCCCCCGTATTATAATTGGTTCTTCAATGAAATAAAACCAGTTAGACTTTATTTCACAATACCACGACGGCTTCCAACAAATCTTGTTGTTAGTACTAATACAATTCTAATTTACCTTACTATTCTATACTCGCATATATGCAAATGTTTTATGTTACTATCAATATTGTCAACGTTATAATGGAAAGCATGGTCGTCTAGGGAGGCAGTCTACATTAGAGGTATATGTATGTAGGATGTAGGTGCTCTACCTACCATGTTTCCGTACAAAGGAATGCCAATGCAATTTGTCGTTTCATCGATAACGTTTGAGCTTGGTAGGATGATATTATGTGAATATTAATTTAAGTATCCATAAAAAATTTATTAGTGTATATTAAATTCTACATACTAGCATTTCAAAGTTTTTAAAATTAAGATTATAATTTGTCTATATAAATAAAATCGTCTGATATTAAGTAAGATATTAATCTTTTATACGTATTAGATTATATTATTTGTAAAAAGAAAATACATAGTTCAAAAACATTTATATAGAACAGTTAATTTTGCATCTCTCAACCGTCCAAAGTGGTGAAATTTACCGGACAAGGAATCCAATGTCATGCCAAATTCAATATAGAATTCAATGCTATTTCGCAAATCAATTTTCGAGCTATAATCATCAAGTACAGTAAATATTAACTACAGTAGCATAATTGTATGTACCTTATCCAATTAAACTAACACTACGAATTACCTGCGACTTCGAAAACACAGTATCGTACTGGAGGAAGGTCACGTATAAAACATGAGGACACTCCAGAGGGCATGTATAAAGAGGTTGATGATTGTGCAGGAGGTGAAAGAGGTAGTGTTTGGCACTCGGTGCTGTCTAGCTCTCGCAAGGGATAAAGCTAAGTAAGTCTGATCGCAAATACAGTAATAAACAAATAGTTTTTAGGATTAGGAAAGTTACGGCTTTTTAAGGAAAAAAGGAACACTTATAAGATCACTTTGTTGTCCGTCCTTCTGTCTGTCAGAATATCTGTCTGTCTTTCAAGAGCCTTTTTCTCAGGAACGCTTGGAGATAAAGAGCAATTTAAACCATATACTCAGATCTACAGTTGCGTTATTTCCTGAAAAAATCGTATTCCTACATTTATTTAAAAAAAATATGGCTGTTGTGCCGTGTGATCCCGACCTAGAATAGGACCATCCTGGTACTGGTGGTGTACGCATGGGCAGACTCGACCGGATCATTACCACCCCTGGTATTTAAAACCAGCGTGAAGTAGTGGCTTTATGCCACTGCGTTTCGCATCAGGTAATGCCGGGCTCCGGCGCTCAACCCACCTTATAGGCCGGCAACGCATCTGTAGCTCCTCTGGTGTTGCACGGAGTCGTGGGCGGCGGTAAACACTTACCATCAGGTGACCCGAAACCCCTTGTCTTTTCCATAAAAAAAAAAGTTTATATAGCAAAAAAACGCGTATTTCGACAGTATAAACGGAATTAAAATTAATAGGGTATACTTCCGGTTGACCTACAATTATGGAATTTTGTAGCTAGCATCTAAAGGTAGGTTTAGTTCAGAAAAAAATCGGAAAAATATACATTTCCGGTAAAATTTAAAAAAATAATAACCTTAAAATTTGGTATTAAAGCTGCTACTTCAAGTGAGGTATCAGATGAAAGGTCTCTGACTAAGCGAGCTTGAATTTCAGAAAAAGCTCGAGACCTCCAATATTTGAACGGACCTCTCGTTTAGCGAGCCCGACTCGCGCTTGTCTGGTTTTTTTTTAACTCAAACCAGTAGTTTCTGATATAAGCACGTTCAACCAAAGAAACTTTTTGATAATATTAGTATCTAATATCTTACCATTTACACTGATCTTATATTCCATATTTTCTTAATTTCTTTCGAATACCAGTCAGTACCTTTGTCTTACTTGACATAAATAAATAAACAAAAAATATTAAACATTTTTTTTTATACAATTTTAATATTATGATCCACATAATATAATTTATACAAACAATACCAAATACGAAGCTCCACATTGAATTCAATTAAACTCTTGTGTGGTGAACATGGCAATATCGAATTCCAACGAAACAAGTCAAAGAAATAAAGAACCTAATGAGACAAATTGCAGCCTTTTGTGCTAGTAATAAAAATGAAACGTTGATTAAAATTGATTCGACTTGGAACTTAGAGTCTACGTGTAGTTAATAAGTTTAAGCGGTTGTACATTTTATCTTTATTTCATGTTCAGTAATGACAAAATTTTTATTTGTTATTTAAATAAAGTTTTATTCATTTTTATATTATTTAGCACGATTAAGATTTCGCTTATAATTTAATTGTTTTAAGCTTTACGCTGTATTTCACATACACAGATATAACCTAGTATTAAGACACAAAGCTCACACTTTCCGCCCAATTTTCAAGGCATTGTGTGTTGAGTGGCGGAACTCAACTCCGCGCTTTTGCCTTGACTCTAGAGCGAAAAATGAAAATATTAAATATTTCATTTCTTCAAGTGGGAATCGAATCCATAAACTATCGTGTTTACAGTCACACGCTTGTGCCCCTGTTGGTCCGATTGGCCTCTTATTTATGTTATATTTATAAAAACTTTATTTACTTATATTATAATATAGTTATAAACTTAATTTTACGAGGGCAGGTTTTATTATAAATTATATTATGGATGCTTCAAGTAAATTAAAAGTCATTACCAAAAACGCAACTCAGTACGCTTAAATATGTTAAAACTAAATTGAGAATTGCGATGAAGAATTAATTGGGTGTCTTACATTAAATTTACATTCGCCATTTTAAATGTTTACATAAATTACAGTCTAATTTTCATTTTAGCTAGTTAATAAATATTTAAATATAATAATAATATTCAATAAAATAAGTAATCAATTAATAAATAACTTATAATTCATTTAGTTTTACATAACTTTAGTTTTACTAACTTTAATAATACTACACTGTGGTAATAAAACTTAATAACAACCTAAAGCAAAGGTATGAAATACATCATATCGTTTCATATAATACAGTTTAACTAGCTTATATTACATACCCCAATACCCTAATTTAACAATAATATTCACAGAGCATTTTTTTTAATGTACCCAAACTTCGTAAACTTTAAATTGAAAGAAATAATCCGCAAAATTTCGTATAATGTATGTACTCGATAATACAGAAATTTAGTCTAGTTTCCATATAAGATCGATCTCAAACTTGAGAGCGATTTATAAATACAGGCCTGAGATCATGCAGTAGTTTACCTGAAAACGTAGCATCGACCATGTTTCATTTCATTACAATTTACTTAGTGAAAGAATTACATTTTTATTTTTATAATGTAGGCGTTGACTGAAAAATGTTCTCATTTCCTTGTTGTAGATCGATAATAGTGATGTACGAGTAGATTTTCTTCGTCTTATTAATTAAATTCTGCCTTTCCTAGATTAAAAAAAACATAAATAATTTAATAACGAACATCAAAGACAGGATATTGTATCTTAGCAAAAACTCAAAGTTACTAACTATAAATACTTATATTTATATTTATATTATACTAATAAATACGTTATAAGTATAAATATTTTTTTAATTAATTAGCTTCACGCTGTATCCCGCACACGGCAGGGTAGGCAGAGGGAACCTAGTGTTAAGACACTCCGTTCCCCACTTTCTGCCGAGTTTTGGAGGCATTGCGTGTTGATTGGCAGAACTCAACGCCGCGCTTTGCCTCGACACCAGAGCGAAGAAATGGAAATATAAATTTAAGTAAATATTTCATCTCCTCGAGTGGGAATCGAACCCACAACCTGTCGATTTTACAGTCACACCCTGTGCCATTGCGCCACGACTGGATTATAAGTATAAATACTTGTTTAAAAATCGACTACGTTATTGTTAGCGTTGATAAAAAGTTTTGATAGCACATTATATTTATGAATAAGATTTGGAAAGCGTCGTACATAATAAGGATCGCCGAACAAAGGTATTGAATATTGGGAATAGAAATTTTATTAACTTTATCGTCTGAGGCAATCTCGTGGATTATGTTTATGACAACGTAAACTGACATTGTTCAATATTAAGTGCCTCAGTATTTACTCTATTTTATATTTTTAGGGATGAAAACATTTCGGTATATTATACAAAAAAATATTTTATACTAAATTCAAGTGACTGACTGATTGACCGAATAAACTTTAAAACATCTTTGTAGATACAATTTTCTGTGGGCAGAGTGTTTCACTGACTTCCTCTTTTTTTAAGCGAATTCTTTTTTCAAAAAGGTTGTTTTTTTTTATTATTTTAATTCATACTTACACTACAGACTTATGGTCCGTACCTCTTGTTATTTTTACATTTCTTTTAATACTTTTTTCTGTAGATATTACCTAGAACTAGATTTATTTTATTACATACATATATTTCTATATTTATACAATATCTGCTTAAGACAGTCCAGTTATTCATTTCAGTTGCCACTTCTAACACTGTGATCTAAATCTACATGCATAAAAATAAACATTATAAATAAATTTAACTTAATTGATTACAATAAGATGAAATGTTCATTACGGATTATAAGAAAAATTTTATACAACCATAATTTTTCAAAAAGGTTATAGTAATGTTAAAAATAATAACAACAATTTACAACACAACACAACAACGCTCCTTTTACGGGGACAGCATATAGGGTTAAATATTTTAAACACAGATACCTAAAGAAGTTAATCAAGATACTTCAACAGTTTAGACGTAGGATTTTTTTTTCATTTTACAATGTTTATCCATACCTGTATTTCGTGTGACGCAGTTACGCATAGATACCAATAACGTAAACACATACTACTACAAAAAATACTCCTAAATGTACTATGCCTGCGTGCGTCGTTCTTGACAAATTACGTTTTATTTTAAAACGATAATTATATTATTTATTATGTTTGAAAAAAAAATTGTATTAGGCTTTATAGAGTAGTTAAAACTGTGGTTTCATTTAAAGTGATGCTGACGAAAACAGTCTGTATACAAAGTAAAATATGTTTCAATGAAGTTATATGGAAGAATTTACATTTCTTTTTCTTTTAAAATTGCAAGTGATTGGTAATCTTTGGTAGTTTTTATACAGTTCAGCAGTGAACAAGAGAGATTGATGATTGAAATACCTATTCTTAAACCATTCTTAACCCAGCGTTCGTCGCTACCGGGTAAAAAATATCATAGAGGTAACGAACACATATAGAGTACACCAAGGAGAATTGGACCGTTTTTTTATTTGAGAATATGAAAATCATACTAAAGCATATTATATAATATGAAACTTTTATTACATAAATAGTAAATAATTAACAATCTAGCTATGTAAAAAACATAACAAAAATTAAATTATTCTTAAATTATCCAAATAATTAACACAAAACCCCCATGTCAAAAATATCGAACAATTTAAATAATATTTAATGAGATCAATGACTAACATGTGTGCTACACACATATAAAATACTTTTTTACCTCCCATATCGGAACATTTTCGTAGCACCGTTCTTCACACCTATGACACTGAAACCTATTATAAGTAATCAATCATGACGAGCCATGCCAACTTCTCTATTGATTTTTTGTTTAATGTTTTTTTATTTACAAACTATTTTAGGTGTCATTACAACTGACTCGCTAAGTATAGTAAAAGTTGACATAAAATCTTCTCAGTGTTCTTATCTAAATTTACCTTGGAAATACTGAATCTTCTTTGTAAGCTTGTGTATGGTAATTTATAAATCTCAGCAGCTCGATTTAATTTTTTCTTGAAACCACTCTCCCTCCTTTGGCTTACTTTTGTACCTACGAACTATCTGTAATGAAATAAAAGGAATCATTATCCTTAAATATGAAATGACACATTTTACAAACGTAGTCTACTTCGCCCTCGATAGTACGATCCAAATAACCTCATATTAAAGATTAAAAAAAAAAAAAAATTGTAGTTTTACTTATCACATTATTCTTAAAAACTAAAATATATTCTAAAATAAGCCCTTTTCTCATTAATATAAGATATATAACTCAAAGTTTTAACATAAATCCTTAGAGTTATATAATAAAATTATAAGTACTACCTTAGGTGAGTGCCAAAAATGTAACACACCCAACAACCTGAATCGCTGTCGAGCAACACTGGTAAACAACAAATCAAAAACTACCGTTGACGAGTAATAAGGTAGGAATGAGGGAAGTAAGACGCTAGACGTTTGAATTATTTGTCTCACGTTATTTAAAATATCAAAGAATTTCTTTTATTGATCCGTTTCCCCCATTGATCTGACGGGTCTATTATATATCTATTTTTCTACATAATTCAGAGACTATTCACTTTATATATAATTCTGCATACGCCACGCCTTTACAGCAAATATATTCACGCTCTTGGATGCAATGGACATGTATAGTTAGAATGGGTGATAATTATCCAGTAGCAAAAGTATTTTTTTTGTTTTATTACTTCAATACTATAAATTTCTCAATTTGAATTAGCACTATATACTAGATTTTACAACTAAAAGATAGTCACAATGAAATTACATCAGAAACTGAGGATCATGATTAGCGTAGCATCCATGACAGTGATGCGGAGCAGACAGCGGATTCCAATAATATTTCAGACATTTCTGTATATTTTGAAGAAGAGGAAGTGCTAACATTACGTGTGCATTTAAGAGAAGACTATTTAGATGATGAGAATACTTTATGGACTCCTCAAAGTCAGGAGTATTAATGCCTACGTTATTATCTAAGGTAATAAAGAGCACTCGAGACAAAACAACAAGGACGTTGTTAGGTTAACAAGTTATCGAATCCATATATGTCTCAATTCGAAGATTTCCAGAAGACTGGAGCATAGATCGGAAAACAAAGACGGCCTGCATAGTGTCTTATTATATTATATAATTTGAGTTTGCATGTTTCTAAAGAAAAAATGGTACTAATTGTAAAATTTTTAGTAATAAGAAGAATAAAGTCGTCTTTTTTAATCTCTTAAATGTATTTGTTATATGTATATATTAATAAGTATTATGTTTTATTATGAATTTTACTATTTATTTATAAATTACGGTACAAACAAATAGAACATAGTAAAAGTCATTTTAATATACTAAAACTATGAATAATGTGGTTTATAGGCCAGTCGTGGCGCAGTGGCACAAAGTGTGGCTGTAAAACCGACTGGTTGTGGGTTCGATCCCCACTCGAGGAGATGAAATATTTACTTAAATTTATATTTCCATTTCTTTGCTCTGGTGTCGAGGCTAAGCGCGGCGTTGAGTTCTGCCACTCAACA
>DWLH01002332.1:0-10976 GCA_018249795.1 Heliconius telesiphe telesiphe | reverse complement strand
TTTTAATTATTTTAAATATTTATTTTACTTTGATAATATTAATAATAGTTTTGTTTATTAATATTTTACTTTGGTTACGTTTACTTATATTTTTTTCATTTAAATTAGTTACAAATTTTCAAAAACAGTTTCCTAAATATATCTAATAAGCATTCGTAAAGTTTAAGCGGGCGAAGCCGCGTCCGGGTCCGCTAGTAATAACTATAAAATTGATTTACTTTAACTAATATATATTTACTTTTAATAACTATAAGCTCGATACTATTGTTGCGAAATATCGAATATGAAATATATAAATCGTGAAATAATTATCGATTGTATGGAAATATAAATAAGTCATCAGTCACGTCACATCGACCCACACAGAGCCTGTTCCACAGTTGATTACACTTCACCTACATACAAATAAATAATGACGCAGACGATATTAAATAATTGAAATGGACGTATTATAAATCATTATATATATTTTAGAACAAAGTCAGTGTCAAGTTAATGAATGCTCAAAATAAATAACATTATATTTTGTTGTTAAAGCGTATTGTAGAGATGTGGTATGGAAAATAATGTATGGATTTGTACAGAGGTAGACGCGACGGTTGCGGGTTAGGTTTCCGTTACCTTCCTACCCGCTACCCTGCTATATGCGGGATGCAGCGTGATGCCGTATTGAGAATTAAATAAGTGACGCTGCTATCAGAGGTGTAGGTCACTACCACAAACAACAAACTCGAACACAACACTCACACAAATGCAAAGCTTTAATGTATTTTCCATATATTTAAGTCAGTGACAAATCACTTCGCTCTTTGCATTTCGCCTATATGTAAATAGGAAAATATTAAACTGCATCCATTTTTTTATAACGTTTAATTATTTTTTTCACCCTTAGTATGAGAGATACCAACAACAACAAGTTCCATATTGGTCAATTTAAAAGCTATAAACACTAACCTACATACGCCTCCTGAGATCTTAAATTACAAGTTACAGTTAAAATATATCAACAAATTAAAACATAACCAATATTTCGGTTTCACTTAACTAGTTTCCGCGTGGTGTCGCCTCCCACTGACCGGGCTCCCACTGACTCCGTACAGACATAAACAACGTTTACTGTCCGTTTACTACTTTCCAATTGTTATTGAACAATAAAACTAAAGCTCGAGCTTGTCATTTGACAGCCGGTTTATAGTAATAGGTTACTTAATTACTTGTCAACTGCTCATAGAAGTATATATTTTAGTTATTTATTGGTTTCCAGTTTTATGAAGTTTTATCGCTCGGAGCGTTGGTTTTGGGTTGAAATATCACTTTAATATTTATAATGTCTTAGTTTTTTTAGCTTCGCGCTGTATACCGCACACAGTGTGATAGGTAGTGGGACCTAGTGTTAGGACACTCCGTTACCCATTTCCCGCCGAATTCTGGAGGCATTGCGTGTTGAGTGGCCGACCTCAACGCCGCGCTTCACCTGGAACCATAACGAAGATATGACAATATTAAATATTTCATTTTTTCGAGCAGGAATCAAACCCACAACCTTCACGTTCACAGTCCCATGCTCGTGCCCCTGCGCCACGACGGGCCTTCATAACTTGTACTTTACAATAAGGTACATTCAAAGAACAATATACAAATACCTATTACACCATAAGACGTGAGTGCATGAAATAGAGCCACATGCTAATTGCGTTTCCTAGAAACGCAACACATTTAAAAATACACATTATAAAAATATACATTTAAAATATTTTCGTTTCCGTAGTCCATTAAGTTTCATCCCACTCTCTAATATAAGTGAATTCCGCTTCTATAGTACTAAGAAGTTATTTTCTTTGTTTGAGAGCCATCTTTCACCAGGTTCTTTCTAATTAGCATCAAAAAGTGAGGAGATGCGTAAAGATTATTTATATATATTTTTTACTTTTCTATTTCTATTGTATTTAATAGTAGTTGTTTCGTATATCTTCGAGAATAACAAGAAAGATATACATACAAGTAAACTGTTTTAATACGGATATTATCTTAAATAAAATATATAGTGCGAGTATAAAGCGATTAAAGTAGCTTTTGAGTTTCTTAATTAGATGATAAAGTTTATCTTACATAGATTGACTTCAATGATTTGATAATGTTTAGTATCTTTTAGGTTACTAGGATTAGTGAGCATTTTACAAGTTATATTTATATTATAAAAGTTACTTGGAACTTATTTCTTATTTATATCATTTGACTTATCTTTCTCGAGGTCCTTTTTCTGTCGTCTACTTTCTTCAATATTATGTCCATAGACGAAGGTAGCCCCTTCCTATTCGGCGGGTCAAAATATACTATTTTAATTATTCAATTATTAATTTTATATAAGGTCTTGCGAGTGTAAGTTCTGCTGAAGTTAAAAAAAATGTTGTAGGAGTTAAAGTATATTTAAATATACCTGTCACGATCATATACACTATCACAGAACATGCCCCGTATTGTTTTATTTCTTTAAACAAACAAACAAAAAAGAAGACCGGACTATGACTCTTCAAATGCTTTCCGTTGTATACTCGTAAATTGTATTATAGTAACAGCTATATCAGTTTATGTAAAAGTGAATTTACTTGAATTGTTACATTCACTTTAATCTTACGTCATGCAATATTTATCAAAATGTACCGGAGCCGTCGTGACGCAGGGGCACAAGGGCGTGACGCGACGGTTGTGGGTTCGATCCCCATTTGGGGAAATAAATTATTATTTATTGTAAGTTTTATTTCTTCGCTCTGCGTGTGTGCGTGTTGAGTGGCGGAATTGAACGCCGCGCTTGGCGTCGTCACCAAAGCGAAGCAGATGAAAATGTAAATTTTAATAAATATTTCATTCGAGTGGAGATCAAACCCACAACCAGTGGAGTTTACAAACACACACTTGTACTTCTGCGCCACGACTAGCCTCATATCTGTATTTTTAATGGGACAGCTATGGGACTGCATCATGCGTGTTTTTTTTAATATGGGACATATGCATGTATATAAGTATTTTATTTAAAAATCATTGTTTTTGGTATAACAATATATAATATAACATTGACAAATGTTTATATAATTTTATAAGATTTTCTTTTATATCTTTCATGTATTATATGTAGGTATAGATGTGTAATGTGTACTTATTTTGTATTGTGTCGAATAAGGATTAGATATAGTACAAATAATAATAGGTGAATAGACAAGGGCTTAGTAAATAGATGATGGTGGCAAATTTATTTTAATATTTACGTATATATTTGAAAGTTTGTATTTTCACTTAATAAATACATTAGAATGCTTACCTAGTATATTAATAGTATGGTATATTTTATTTAATAAAATAAAAGCTTTGTGTTTTTGTTTAAGAAAGAAAATGATAAATTAAGTTCATTTGAAGGAAAAGTTCTATTTCTCATAAAAGTGTTAACTGTGTTTCGGAGTCAGAGAAGTGGTGTATTATTTATTACCACTCCTTTTCAGATGGTCAACTTGGTCCGTGCGGACCTTTGATATGTATACTAACGTCTTTAGTATATGATATTTTATAATATCTTCTAGTATTAAATGATACTTGTTAAAAGAAATATTGTTAGTGTGTTTCATTTTAATATTTTTTTCTGCATTCCGCCCATAACAGAGTAGGCAGAGAGAGGCACGTAGTGTAGAGATACTCCGTTCCCATTAAGACACTTCCGTTCCCCACCTACCGCCAAATTCTGGAGGCAACATGTATTATACTAATAATAATTGTAGAATGATTATTTATCGGATTATATCGAAATTGCCAATTTATTGATACTAAATACAACGAAAACGTGAAATTATATGACCGGAACCAGAATTATTATATACTAGTCCATTATAAAACGAATCTAAACTGAATAATATCAATTATTGGCTTCTCTCACAATACAAATAATATCTGTAATAATGTTAAACACTAACATTATTGTAGAACTAACTGTGTAATAATGTTACTTATTAACTAAAACAGTTTGTCTCGCGATATTTTTATTTGTACAAGTTACTTTAATTTCAATTCCGCTGTTTGTATGAATCACAGAAATGTAATTTATATTTTACTCGTCGAGTGTCCAGTTGTTTACTTTCCTCCGGACGTGGTCGTGTCTAGATTTTGATTTATCTCTTGATGAAGTCAAAAGGAAACATTGTTTGTTTTTAATTTTATTTCCTACTGAACCACCCATTGCGCTCGACTAATTAACATCTATGTACTTCAAACATAGAAAAGTTTATATAATTAAGTATATTTAAAATTATAGCAATAGAAAATGAGCTTAAATGAAATCCCTATAACTCTAAATTTAGCCATTAAGTTGTAAATAATTTATAGATATTAGTGTAGATACTAGAGGCCAGTTGTAAGCCACTCCTTTCTTGACATTCCAGGAAATATTCAGACACTACGTGTTGTTTGCCGGAACCCAACACCGCACCTTTAAAATAGAAAAGGAAATTGAGACCAAAAGGATTATAGATACACAAATAACATTCTATTGAGATAAAAAGAAGACACTTCCTATAACAAATATTAACCTTAACAAAACGCCGACTAGCAAGTAGGTACCTACTGCTGCGAGCGAGAGTACGCCGTCTGGAAATGAAGGACTTGTATCGTTGAGTATAATGTATACGCCTCTGCCTACCTTGCTTTATACAAGTACAGCGTGAACCTGAAAAAAAACAAAGAGTCATTTTTTATTCATGAATGCGAGTAAATCTAATGACATTGATTTTATAAGAAGGGACTTAATCTATTTTGATGATTACCACAAAATTTATTAAATTTTTTAGAATACAAAAATCTTAGATTTTAAACGTATAAATGAATGTTTTTTTTAGTTAAAAGACTTAATTTAACTAATACTAAAAATAAGAAAGTTGTTTATGCTGCCTGTAAACGTGATCATTTATCCATTTTTGGGGAAACAAATTTTTATCATCTTCTCGTTCCGGTAAAACAAAGCGCGGCGTTAAGTTTCGCAACAAAACGTACAATGTTCTAAATGTTAGGCCTCCAAAATTTGGCAAAAAGTGGGGAACGAAATTGTCTTAATGGGAATAGTGAATAGTCTTAATGGGGTTCCCTCTGCCTACCCTGCTATGTCCGGGATATAGTATGAAGCTATAAAAAACCTATATACGTAAACATAATTAGTAACGATTAATTGCAATCGTTATGATCACAAACACGTAAAACAAAACAAAACAAAAAAAATACACATATCCCAGATATCACAGATAAAGCAAACATAATAATAATAAATATTAATGTTATTAAACCATTTTAATAGTTCACTATAAGTAAGGTAATAACAAATTATAGTTGGTGGTCCGGTCTAGGAGGTCCCCCGCCGTCGCGACTCTACGGTTTTTCTTATTTAAAATTAATATGGGAGAAAGATTGTTGGAGAAGGATCGTTGGAACATAATCACCTTTACATTGGCGTTGCTCGTACGCCCCTAAAGTATTCAATTTAAATTAAATAAGACTGATTTAAATTAAAATATCCCTTTGAATGGGAATCGAACCCACAGCCGTCGTATTTACAGTCATACGGTTGTGCCCATGTGCCACGGCGAAATATGAAATAATGCTAATATTAGGTATTTAAATCAAAATATCATAGCATTATAATTCACTCAAAAACATTTTGTTAGCTATTTTTTTTATTTTTATTTTCCCTCTTTATCCATATGATTCCTCATCGGAGAGAATGGAGAACCTGTATATTTAATATTGTTCTTTCCGCCATTTTCAGATTTATGCTAAAGGAACACAGCGGAGATGGTAAAGTAGTGGCCAAGAAGAGTACTTTCTAGTTATAATGGGTTTATGTTTACATTTCGACTGCTGGTCACAAAATAGAATATAATAAAAACAGGAAACAAAATAGTTTCTGGTTGTAGCTACTTTTGTCGCTTAGTATAAGATCATACTTCCGAAATCGTACATCTATTACAAAATAATGACCATGTCCTTAGTACCTACTATGTCATCAAAAATTTATTTACTTTATGATTATTGACCAGAAAATGTTTCCAAGAACATATTACGGAAGAAAACTTATGTCAAGAGCCATTTCAAATACGACTTGTTTGGTTTTTAATTAACATAAAGATGGAGCATGTAATAAGCATGTAGTAAGTTTAAGGTTTACATTTAATTTAACAATCTCCATCTTTTACAATTACTTCTTTGCGTACATATTCAAGACTTGCACTTCACGCTGTATCCCGCATATAGCGGTGTAGGCAGATTGAACCTAATATTAAGACACTCCGTTCTCCACTTTCCGCCGAATTATCAAGGCATTGCATGTTCAGAGGCGGAACTCAGTCTTTAGTCTTGGTACCAAAGCGGAAAAATACATATTATATAGATATAATTTTTACCTATTTCACAATTCCACTCACTAAGATATGAACCCACAATAACTTCATACAGCTAAAAATACGCCACTATTCAAACTTTTACTGGGACTTCTAACTTGTTACTATTTTAATATTCCCACATAATACATATACATTATATAAAAGTTGAAATTTTGATTTATTGAAATGATGATACTCACATTTTATGTTTTTAGGGTTCCGCACCGCAAAGGGTAAAAATAAAACCCTTATAAGATCACTTTGTTATGTCTGTCCGTCTGTCCGTCTTTCAAGACTATACCTCAAGATCGCGTTGAGATATTAAGCTGAAATGAATATGATTTTTTAAAATAATAAGAAATATGATTTTTTTTATGAATTTTTTGATGAAATTCGCTGCGTAATCACAACAAATAGGGTAGTTCCCAGCAACTTACAGTTATTAAATTTAGAAAGAAATGAGAACTTACAATACATATACAAGTTAGTAGAAGGAAAAATCATTATAAACTTATATTTGTAGTTTTTTTTATTTGCCTTTGACCTCTAATATAATAATCCTGTTTTTAGTACGGAAGCTTCAATAGGCGCGACCGACTCACACTTAACCGGGTTTCTTTAAATTATGTCAGTTTAACCAACATATTTTAATATACCGTTTCTGTGCGACGCACCTGGCTTTATGACACGGTAATGAACAACAGATTGCTGCATCAAAGAAATAGAAATGAATGTGTTTAACTTTTTTAATTATTCGTGGTCGTTACAAAGCTTTTAAATATTATTGTGAATTACTCGTAAAATATACACATTTTCATTTTTTTACATTAGTGATAAGACACTCCGTTCCCGTTAAGACATTTTTGTTCCCCACTTTTCATCTAAATCTATAGGCATTCCGTCTTGAGAGGCAAGTAGATCTTAGTGATTTGCTGCGTTTGTTGTTACCAGAGCGAAGAATTGAATACATTATAATTATGTTTTACTGGACTATGGATATGAAGATGAAAATATTATTTTCTACAATAATTGAACTTTTACGTCGCGTTTACAGCCACACGCTTGTGCTACTGCGCCACGATGGCCTTAAATTATATAATTAGTTATTAAGAAAACCACCTCTTTCTCATACAAAGACAAGACCAAATACTTTATAATTTTACAGAGTTCTGCATGTTGGTACTGACGTGACAACTACTGACACAAACTAAATTTACATATGAATATCTCTAGTGTAGTTCAGTACTAGCTACAACACGGTCGTATATTTGACATCGAGCGTGGAGGCGCATTTAATTCTAGTAATGGTCGTAGGTACAAATCAATGAATGCTTACTAGACAAATCTTGTCAAGACTTATCTAGACGATACATAGCAAATATATCATCCGAGGCCAACCGTGACGCAACGGTTGTGAGTTCGATCTCCAGTTGGGCGAATTAATTGTTATTTATTATTATCTTCATTTCTTTGTTTTGGCTCTAAGGTAAAAAACCCTCCGCCGCCGCATCCTCCCAGCCGCATTTGGCGGAAAATAGGGAACGAAGTGTCTTAACACTTAACTTAATTTAGGTTCTAGGTTTAACATTAAGCTGATTATTATATTCACGTGTTTTAAAAACAATCAAAATTCAACGCTGTTCAATAATAACTATTCAAAATTATTTAATGATTTAATAACAATAATAAAATGAACTTGAACTTAAGCAAATAAAATTATTAATTTTCTTACTGATATTGACACAGAAAAACTAATTTAACTACTACAGCAAGTTGTAAAATAAGAAATACCTAACAGTTAACAAGTAGTTGTGGTCTCGACCATCTACGATACCCTCCACGAACTGCACGGTTAAGTTTTACTAAGAAACTTGTGCCCTTGTTGTACCTAGCTTCATTAACTTTGCCAAGGCTGAAAAGATTTGTAATCTTAATAAAAACTAAAAAGGAAGTAGGCGTAACTTTATTTAGTGTTTCGTAAAATTACTCAAACGTTTTACTTAACTGTGGCAACTTGATTATTTTGTAGCCGCTACAAATTGCGTCGTCATTTTTATTTTTGTTTTTGAATGTTATTAAATAGATATAACAACATTTGAGAAAAAGTTGTGTAAATACATATCATCCTTCACAAACTGTGAAGGATGATATTTAGGGAAGTCCTTAAAATAATTATGGAAGACTAATAGGAGGGCATTTATGAAGAGGTTGATGACAGTGGACGAGGCGAAAGAGGTATGTAGAGACCGTAGCGTTTGGCGCTCCGTTCTCTCTGACTACCCCGCTAGGGATAAAGCGTGAAGTTTAGTAGTAGTAGTAGTAGTAGTAGTAGTAGTAGTAGTAGTAGTAGTAATATAGACCTTTAACAAACATAACAATCGTATAAGACAGACGTCAAAAAAGTTTCGCTGTTGTCTTCTTACTTTTTCGAATTTTTCTAATAATAATGTTTTCGAATTCCCACGAAATTATCATACATCAATGTAGTACTCTACTCTACGCTCTATTAAAAGATTTACATTTAATTCTAAATATAATCTAATGTTATTTTATAAAGTTATAGAATTTTTTTAAGTCATAATTTTTATTATTATTACAAATCGAATATAAATAAACTAGAGGGCGCGCTCGGCTTCGCCCGCTTATTAGGAGGCAATCCAAAAAAAACACGAAACACGTGTTCAATAAAATATTTTTAACAGTCTGAATTTAAATTTTTATATAATAAAAATCGGTGGCAATTTAAAGATTTTTCCATATAAACTTTCAACCCCTTATTTGAACCCTTAGGGGGTGAATTCTTAAAAACCATGAAACACGTGTTCAATGAAATATTTATAAGAGTCTGAATTTCAAATTTTATAAAAATCGGTGCAGATTAAATTTTTTTTCTATACAAACTTTCAATCCCTATTTCATCCCTTTAGGGTTAAAATTTTTCAAATTCCCTTCTTAGTGGATGTCCAGAATATGAAAATAAACATCTGCCCAAATTTCACGTTTCTACCATCAGCGGTTACGGCTCTGCGTGCATCTTACCTCAGTCAGTCAGCACAAGTCCTTTTATATATATAGATAATATTAAAAATGAAATATTTGTCCTGTATTATGTACTTTTAATATGAATAAAGAAGGTACAAATAATTGACATTGGTCAATTCTGTCTCGCTGAGTAGGCTAAAGCAATCGGTAGAATAACAATATTCTACAATTAGAATAAAATTCTAAAAAAACTAAACGAAACACGCCTTCCTGTTCTATCAACCACATTCCAGTTTTATCGCCAAGTCCTCTTCACCAGATGACATGAACAGAATACAATAAGGCGAATCTAACGAACTCAAAGTGTATTATTTTAATAATAGGCATCACATCCCATCATCCCATCATCCCATCTTCATCCCATCCCATTATATTGTATGTATTTATCTATCATTATACGGGTTTGACGTATAAACGATTTTATTTTATTGTCACCTTATCTTTTATAATTCTGTAA
Source organism: Heliconius telesiphe telesiphe (assembly GCA_018249795.1). Taxonomy (NCBI): domain Eukaryota; kingdom Metazoa; phylum Arthropoda; class Insecta; order Lepidoptera; family Nymphalidae; genus Heliconius; species Heliconius telesiphe. Next base: position 1,067 of record DWLH01002332.1, on the reverse strand, counting down.
CACTATTACAGCTTATAAAATCATTTTAAAATGGAATAATGTTATACACATAATAAATTTATCAATTTCTAACACTCGCATTCTTAAGTTTGGCAGCACGCGAAGTTTCGGATATAAAATTACACTCAATTTTTAGCATATCTTTTACAACTTATAGGATTTTTAATATCTTTTTTCTGTTTCAGAGTGTGGAAATTTAAATATTAAATATTTCATTTCCTCAAATGGTTATCGAACCCACAACCTCGTATTTTTACAGTCGTTAGTGGAACCCTGTGGAACGACTGCCCTAAATTTATAGTAAATAGTATAAATAACATATTTATATTTGTAAATATATAATGGATAAAATATATAACACGTTCGATGACCGTGTAAGAAGTCGGCGGTTTCATTAAAAGTATCATTATCATTCTGTAACGTCTTTGCGCTCATTACTGTCATTATTTCTACATCATTAAAAAATCCCACAGACTTTGTTTACCGCAAGGTAATAAGAAAAAGAAAAGAAAGAGCGAAATATAAGGAAACATTCAATTATAAATTATAATGTCTAATGAATGTTGATTTCCTGAAAATGTGATTTAAACTTAACGATTGGTAGCCGACGTAGTGCAATGAGAAGGTGTGATTTTGCGTGATGCTATTTGGTTTAAATGTCACGTACATTTTTCTGCATATTAAGATTTTTTTTTTTTCCATTTGGAGTCAAAATGTGAAAGATTTGCAAAAAACACAGTTAAATGCGAGAAGTCTCACTCGCCCATCGAGGCATCTGTATCAATTTCAGGATTGTATGTCAACGGTACAAAATATAAAACTTGAGAGCACGAGGACCACTACAAGAACGCCATGCTGGAATTCCTTGCAGTTCTGAAAGCTACCAAACAAGTCAAGTTAAGAACGTGCAAGGAAATTATACTCGCTTTTCAAGGTGGACACTCAATTTTGGGAGTAAAACTTAAAGAGGCAGAAGGCGCGATATATAATAGCGATAGCGGCCAGACCATCGCGGGAAGCATGAAAGGCAATTACATGGCAGCATACAATGCAACATCTGGCTTTGT
>DWLH01002331.1:0-10977 GCA_018249795.1 Heliconius telesiphe telesiphe | reverse complement strand
CCACCCCCGGCATTTAAAACCGGCGTGAAGTAGTGGCTTTATGCCACTGCGTTTCGCATCAGGTAATGCCGGGCTCCGGCGCCCAATCCACCTTACAGGCAGGCAACGCACCTGTAGCTCCTCTGGTATTGCACGGGGTCGTGGGCGGCGGTGATCACTTACCATCAGGTGACCCGCGCGCTCGTTTGCCTTGCCTTATCCATAAAAAAAATAAATAAATTGTAAATAAAGCAACTAGAGGCCGTCGTGATTCACTAGTACAGCGACTGTCTGTTAGCACAACGGTTGTTTCAAATCCCACACGGTATAATGAGCTATTTCCATTTTCTTGCTTTAAAGATGAGACAAAGCGCTGCGATCAGCGTTGAGATCAGTCACTAGAAACATGGTATACCAACTGAAGCTAAAAAAATACATAATTCTTATCATATTTCAGTTACTTGCGTCCCAATGAAGAACGCCAAGAAGAAGCTCTATGGCGAGCGTGCAGTGAAGTTGTATGGCGTTGTGGTGGAGGTTACAATAATCAACCGGAAGTTATAGTAACCGTGGGTTTACCGACCAGTCAAGTGTATGTGCAACATAGTTCTACATATTATCAAGATGGGATCACTGAGATGGTAAGTTTATTAAAAAGTGATAAGAACCCGTTTCTCTTAGACGGTTTCAATGAGTACTTTTCTTACTTGAGCGAAGAATAAAGTTGGTTTGGTTTGGTTCTTTAATTATGGCGTTCCGAGCGTGCCAGTAGAGCACATATCACCTCGCCAATGTCACGTTGTGTGGAAAAACACGAAGGAGGTTGTACGGTAAAAAAGAGATAATGTTACACAATGGGAGAATGCATGTTAAAAAAAAAGAACCAGTTAAAAGTAGCCTTCACCTATAAAAAACGTAATAATAAATATGACACAAAGGTGTTAGGTTACAATTTAATTTTGTTATATCTAATATATTTACATAAAAATTTACAAAGAGGACTAAACACAAACATTAACAAACATTAAACATTAAGGGGGCGGGGAACTTTATGGGGAAGGACATCGTATAAGGGACGGATCAGCTTAGGGCAAGTGAAAAGTATGTGAGGAGGGGAACCGTCGTCTAGGCCACATTCACACAGTGAGTGGTCCCTGACCCTGATCTTAGCTAGGTGTACAGGTGTACATGTATGTCCAAGCCGCAAGCGACAAATAGTTGATATAATCCTCCGTTCAGTAAATCTTTGAGAAAAATACCAAGGTCGCCTGGGGATATTGGGTTGAATAGCAGCATAAAGAATAAATTATTCTCATTCACATGATGTGACTGTAATCGTATAAGGTTTTGGGTTCAGTTTCCACTCGAGAAAAGGAAATATTTAGTATTTTCATTTTCTAGCTCTGCTAACAAGGCAAAGCGCGAGCCCTGACACTCAACACGCACTTCCCTCAGAATTCGTGAAATAAACTTCAAGAAGCTATCAACACTCTTTATGAAGTAAATTGACGTCTATATACTAATGTTCTTATCATCATATACGCTTGCATCTACTGCACCCATATGAAGTAAAGTTTACTAAAGGCACTTCCAAGGAATCTCGTCTAAAACATTCCAGCCTTTGTCTTAGACATTCATAGGCGATAATGCTTACTTTGTCGCTTTTTGTGAATACCTCCATAAAGACGTTCTTTTTACTTCTTCAAGTATATATATTATATTGTTACATTATTTAAGAATCCTAGTGACGTATTTTTTCTAACAATATGGAAAAATAACTAATAATTTAATTTCAATCAATTTCAATTAAAATTGTTATTTTGAGCGTCGATTTTCATTTCATAATGCTTTGATCATTAAATGATAATTGGTACCCTCAATTTTTTCTCTATGTTTTTTCTAAAACTTGTAGGTGTCCAGGCAAAGCACGGAGTTGAATTCCGCGACTCAACACGCAATGCCACCAAAATTCGTAGAAAAGGGAACCTAGTGTCTTAACACTAGGTTCCTTCTGCCTACCCTGCTGTGTGCGGAATACAGCGTGAAGCTGATTATTTTTATCTCAAATCTGATACTTATACCTTATATACTCTTACCCATTTTTATTTAGCCCATTTCTGACATTAAGCATGTGCTAATTAACATTGAAATATTTTACTGGAATTGCTATATATGACATAATTGTTTTAACAGTAGGTTCTGGGGTTCCCGGAATCGGGAATCAGTGAAATCGGGATACAGCGAAAAGCTTAAAAGGGTCCATATGAATTACCTAAGCAAAATTACACAATAATATATTGTGTTTCAAATTAATTAACGTACTATTTTATTTATATATTTATATATATATATATATATATATATATATATATATATATATATATATATATATATATATATATATATATATAAGTGATTTTTTTTTCACAGCTAAATACATTATTTATTTCAAGCTGCATTTGTTCGAGTTTAAAAGTTTGGAGGATCTTCAGATATTCGTAAAGAGGTACCTGTATTTGGTAAGTTTTTCACATGCGTTGTAAGTAATAGAAGTAAGGTCCATAGATTCCGTATACCTACCCAGTTTTGTGCCGGATATGGCATGAAGCGAAACCTAAAAAATAATTAAAATCCACATTAATAATTAGAAACCCTGTTTGTTATTCTAAGAAAAATTATGCTTAAATCAATATATAATTTTTCATATATTATAAAATTTTATTTTATTAAGTTTCAGTCAGAAGATGGTTCAGGATCATTACTACTACTATACGCCTGCATTTTATCTAGAGGATGTGAAAAGTAAGTAAAATATTTACCATTATTTATTATATTTATATATAAGCTATTACATGCTACTTTGCAGGTGGTCAAATGACTATAAGTTTTGTGATTACCCTAACCACAGGTTACATTGAAACGATTTCTCTTTATTTATTTAGCCTATAAGCTTTACTTGATAAATTGACTATTTGTAACAAATAGAGATAGAATACTCTTGTAATTTTTATCTGGTTGACACTAAAAATCTTCTTCTTTATCACTATTACATTTACTATACTATTCATGACTGTGGGCACTTGCGGTGACAATGACGAAATTTTCTTGCATTCTAGAGAGACGGTTGTCTGACTCATTTTTAGGTATAGAAAGAATGCCATGATAAAAAATATTGGGTAAATCCACTTTTGAATGATAGATTAGGTATAAGTAAAAAGTTCTATTATACCATATTTCCCAACTTACGTACATATCCAAACCTTTCAATCAAGTTTGAGTACATATAGACAACAGCAAAAGGTCCTTATCATGTAGATATTTTTTGTTGTATTTTTTCAGCTTCACGTCTCTCGCAGAAGGAGCTTAGTATTAAGACACTTCGCCCGCCACTTTCGGCCGATTTCTAGAGATCGATTTGCGATTCAGTGGCGGAACTCAACGCCGCTCTTTGCCTCGACACCAGAGTGAAGAAAATGGAAATATAAATTTAAATAAATATTTCATCTCCTCGAGTGCAGATTGAACCCACAACCAGTCGGTTTTACAGTCACACTTTGTGCCCTTGCGCCACGACTGGCCTCAGAAGAAATAATAATATTAAATATTTTAGTGGGGGACGGAGTGTCTTAACACTAGGTTCCCTTTGCCTACCCTGCTGTGTGCGGGATACAGCGTGAAGCTGATAAAACAGAAATATTTCATTGCCTCGAGTGGGAATAGAACCCAAAACTCGTCGGGCTTACATTCACACTCGTCGTCGACTCATTTTACTTAAGTTAATTTTGACGTAGAAGTGACATTCAGTTGATACTACGCACTCGCTAATATCAATCTATGGACATGATGACAATTGTGTCACGTCCGCATGTTCTCTTCCTCCACGGACAAAAAGTCACCAAATTGTCGAGAATCCAAATGCTGTGTGCATTTTTATTAAAGATGATGTACGAGGTGACAGTGAAGCAACAGCTCAGTGACATCAGTGAAAATCTCATATATTTTTTCAATTGGAACCAGCGGCTTCAAGTTTAACCCAGTATACTCTTCAATTAATTCCGTCTGAAACGTTCCATATTTTAAAATAAAAAAATATCAGTTACAATCTAACAAAATCTCATTTTTTTCGAGTAAAAATTTGACACTCCATTATAACATACTAAACATATTTTATGTAAATAAAAAAAAATATATAACATTTTTTCCAGCGTTAAAAAGGACCTGGACGGTAAACTCACATACCTAGTGTCTACACAAGTGGAGGGCTCTCTGAACGTGACGACGTTGCTGCTGACCGGACGTGCTACACCCTATTTGCATAATGGGGTGCAATATGTGGGGGATGAGGATCATTATGTATGTATTTTTTGTTTTAATTTAAATATATAGAAAATATGTGTGTGTGTGATTGTACATGTGATGGTTGCGAGTTGGACGTTTCGGTCCGATAAGTAAATAAAAAAAAGTCTTATAATAAATAATTATTATATTAGTTTTTTCTCAAAATATTTTTTTTCTGATAGTGATCATAATTCTCTTTTATAACTTAGCGTTATATCCTGCATATAACAGGGAAGGCGGAGGAAGCCAAATTTTAGGACTCTCCGTATCCGACGCCCTATTTGTGTGACCTATAAATCCTATTTTGTGTGTTGAGTATGAAAATAATACATTCCCCCACGTGAGAATGAAACCTACAACCGTCGCGTTTACAGCTGACTGTATTGAATGCCATGCCACTGCGATATTAGGCCTCGATCCTAATATATATATATTTTTTTAAATATTCTTTATAGGCTATGCCCCAATTTGGTGTTCTATCACGAAGCTCTGTCGGCCTACTCGTATGGTATGGAAATGAAGATAACGTAACTAAGAATATTTCAAAGCAATATCCTGGATCACGTTTGAAAACACCAGCTTTGCCTATATGGGTATATATATCTTTTGTAACTTAGTAAAAAATAAATTAAATAAATTAGCTTCACGCTGTATCCCGCACACAGCAGGGTAGGCAGAGGGAACCCAGTGTTAAGACACTCCGTTCCCCACTTTCTGCCGAATTTTGGAGGCATTGCGTGTTGAGTGGCAGAACTTAACGCCGCGCTTTGCCTCGACACCAGAGCGAAGAAAATGGAAATATAAATTTAAGTAAATGTTTCATCTCCTCGAGTGGGGATCGAACCCACAACCAGTCGATTTTACAGTCACACCCTGTGTCACTGCGCCACGACCGGCCTTAGTGGTTTTGTAACTTAGTGGTTTTTGCATTTAAGATTTTTTTTAAAACAGCAACATTTAAAAAAAGATATATATTTTTTTAAATAAACACTTTCTTTTCCCTTGCCCTCGTATTGTGATGCAACTATAACAGAAGCACATTACAATGATTTTTTTTTTAATAAATGGACTATACAGCATAAACATATTTTTTCAATTCGAATAAGTAATTCTTGAGATTATTGTGCTTAACCAAGCAAACTGCCAAATCCAGGTCTATTATATTTGTATATAAATCATCATAACTGGGCTACAAAGACACCAACGATTGTAATTAAAATATTTTCTCTAAAAGGGAAAATCTTCGTAAACCTTAAAAGTAATGTTGAAATTAATATAAATTTTCGTCAATATTGTCGGCCAAAATTCAGTGATTTAGAAATTTCAGCATTGAAGACTGATTACAGGTGACAAGCTGTTCGGGCCACTATGGAGTGCTTTTTAATACTAACCGAGAGCTTTTGAGGAATTACCACGCTGAGAGAAGGTATTCTATAGTTTATATAATTAATAATTTTGTTTCTTAAATATTTTAATTAAGATCGTATTAAAATAAAAAATAGTGGGATTTATATCATCAGGCCGTTGGAATATGTTCGATTCCAGCTCGAGGTGAATTATTTTAATTTGCTAACTAACTGAATAAAGCGGAGCGATGACTTTTGCCACTGAATATATAAATTTAATTTCCAAAACGTACATATATATATTGCTTGCGGATCGGCAAGCGTAGCGTAGGGCTCCAGCTCGATGGACCGACGACCTGAAGAAGGTTTCTGGCTTCGACTGGATGCGGAAGGCGGAGGATCGGGAGCTCTGGCGCACCCTGGGGAGGCCTATGTCCAGCAGTGGACCAAAATAGGCTGATTTGATTTGATTGACATATATATATATATATATATATTGATTTTTATATCACTACTGATCTTTTTATAACAATATAATTTCTAATGAAAAAAAAAACAAATTCCTCTTGTTAATTATATAGGAAATCGAAAATTGCGAGGAGACACCTCTTAACATAAAAGTTATATGCTTATTTTTTAAGACGTTAACAGACGTATTTTTTCTACGTCTAGAACACAATACTATAACATTTTGTTTAAATATATTTAAGTGTAGTACAATAAAAAATAAAAAAATTGTCACACTTTCATATATGTATGTGATAAAAAAGCATAAATGAGCGGTGACTGGTGAACGGAGCGCCCCCACGCCTAATTTTCGCCAATTTTCTTAATTTTTTGCCTTAATTTATAATCCTGTATACGGGAAACGGAGTGTATCGAAGCAAAAACACAAATCAATCAATGGAGTGCATGATCGAAAATGAAGATAAAGAGGGATGAAAAGGTTTCTGTCTTACTTGAAAGCCTCCGTCGCTCTCAAGTAAGACAGAAACCTTTTCAACTCAACTCAACGCTACTCATTTTCTTGTCAAAGCGGGGAAATTGTTCATTCTCTCTTCGATGGGTGGACCAAAAACAGAGTGTCTTATCAGTATGTTCTCTTTGCTTACCTTGCTATATGCGGGAAACAGCGTGAAGCTAAAAAAAAAAAGAAAAAAAAACAAGGATAGCATGATTAATATTGAGACGATCCGTTATAGATTTTTCAACAAATTTATTCAATCCTTTTTCTATGTTTATTTCAGATTTGACATACATTATTACACATGTGGTGGATGTCATGTCCTTTTGAACGTGGACACACGAGCTCAAGAAGAAACGGCTGTGATGAGAAACGACGATATAAGTGCTACTCCGCTTGAAAAACTTATCCATACTAAGTATATCATTATTTGTTATATTATGCTTTTACTAAGTAGTTAGGGTTCGATTCCTGCTGGAAAAGATTTTGATTCTTTCTTTTTAGCTTCATGCTATATCCTGCGTATGGCTGCTATATTTTCTATATAGCGCTACCACTGCCTCACATAACTTTAACGCGTAAATATAAAAACGAAATTGAACCCACTTATACGGTTCTTATAATCAAATCCAAAGATACGTTACCTCTCAACTATCAATTAAGTAAATTTGGGAAGTAGCTGTTGTGTTACTTAACTTTCCAGCCAACTTATAGTGGCATTCAGCCAGAATAACTTTGTCCATACAAAGCCCTGCCTTTACCAGAGTTTAGGTAATGAATTTATGACGTGCATATAATAGATCTTAGTTTGAAAGTAAATTATTTTTTATTAAGGAGGCCTAGGGGCTTATTTGGTCGTTTATGTTGTTATATTGGATGTGGAGGTTGTGGGTTCGATTCCCATTCGGTGAATAAATTATTTTGACAAAAATTAGACCGTACGTGAGAAATGTAGTATCTTAACATTAGGTTTCCTCTGTTTACCCTGTTGTATGCGGGATACAGCGTGAAGGTAAAAATATATATAAATACAAACAACAGTATTATAAACAGATATTTGCAACATTCAATATTATTTTTGACTTGTCTACTTTAAAAATTGATGGAAAATTGACAACTGAAAGTGCAGTGTCGCTGTATCGTCTATGCAGTATACATTTGAGAAACTATTTTCTGTGTTTTCCCTAAGGTAACTATGAGTAAAGTTTAAAGTACATTCAAGTCATTGTGGTGGAGTGTCGGATTGTAAACGGGCCATTTGTAGGTTCGATTCCCACTCGGGGGAGTGAATTAATTTCGTTTTCTCGATCTGGTAACAAGACGAAGCGCGGTGTTAAGTTCCGCCGCCCAACCTGTAATATCTTGAAAATTGGTCGGTGCTTGTCGAAACGGAGCGTCTTAACCGTAGGTTAGGTTATACTTATTCACCGCTTAAGATGACTGTCGACCCTGCTGTTCAAAATAATCAAAGAATATATTATTATTTAATACCATTATAGAGAATTAATCCAAAATAATGAGTCAATGCATGTCGCATCGACAAAGCGTCTGACTATAATCGTGGCGATTGCGGGTTTGATTTCCATTGGGGAGAATATATTATTTTAATTTTCTCGCTATTATAACATGATAATTTGCGGCGTTAAACTTCGCCACTTAATAAGCAGTGTCTCAAAAAGTTCAAAATTGTCTTAATACTACTATTTACGGAATACAGCGAGAAGCTAAAAAAAATAACACAGAAAAGACAAAAGGTCTTTTCTGTGTTATTTCTGTATCATTAAAACGTCCATATCCAATATCCATAACCTAAAACACTGTAATTTTATAAGCAATTGAACCTACTACCCATTCAAATAACTCCATACAACTTCCATTGCAGGTGGCAGGACGCCAAGATCAGTTGGTCTGGCGCCGTGCCCTTTGCGGACTCGCCGAACTAACGGCTTACTCTAATTGCTTTGTAGTGACTGAGGTCGTCGCTTTATGATAACAAATATTATGTACTAGCTATCCGCTCGCGGCTTCGCCCGCTTGAACTGTATAATCATCAATTTACTTTCGCTTTAGCTGCGTTGAATTCCGCCTGAGTGACAGAACACGCTATGAATCAAGAATTCATTGGAAAGTGGGGAACGGAAATATCACTCCCACTTAACACTTCACTCCCAGGTTCTTACTTTTTTTTGGAAACGTATAAAAATTGGAATGTAGCGGTAAGGCGGCAAACCTTCGCCTCTTCGAAACCGTCCAAGTAATTAATAGCAACTTTGTCAAACATTTTCTTTATATTCCTATATATGGTAACGATTTTGTTTATATTCCTATATATGGTAACGATTTTGTTTATATTCCTATTGAAATAGAACAAATACTAAATTTTAAAGGAAACTGGCCAAAACACAATAGAGAACTGCAATTAAATCGATTAAGCCGTTTCTGAGATTAGCGTGAACAAACGTACAGACGAACAGACAAAAATGTTAACAAACATTGTATTTATATACGTTATTATATTACGTATCCAACAAAATAACCCAATTTTTTTTTAGGATAGTAATACATAGCTTAAGCGTATAGCTTAAAGTTAGCGTATACATGTATTCTTAATACATGCATTCACAGAAATAAAAATGAATAAACAATAGATTTTCTCCAAAAAATGTAGTCAAATAGTTTTAATATATAATATTTGCAATTTACTTCTTCGTTTTATAAGTTTAGCCGTTAATGCAAAGAAAAAACACATTTCAGCTTTTTGTATCAGTACTATATCTAAGTGTACGGAGAATGTATATCCTAGTGGACAAACCAATTTTAAAATAGATGTCAAAAAATATATTGCTTTATAGAATATTCAACTGTAATAATGATTTCAACTTAAATAAATAAATATATGCGATACATTGTTTTATTTATTTGAAAAATTCTCTTTATCTTTGGGTAGCGGAAATTTGTATAAAAATTCTCTACAGCGATGCTAACAACATAAATAAGTTGTAACAAGCGTATAAAAATTTCGACGTAGCTTGATGAGAAAATTTACTATACAACATGAATATATATTTTTTATACTCAACCAGTTCCTGAGATTATTTCGCTTAAACAAACAAGCACTTCATATCACATTTAAAAAAGGAGTAGGAATCTATTTTACAAGTGTTCCCGATGAGTCACTAAGATAAGTCGTGTTTTATATGGATAATTAATCCCCAAAAAACATTGAAATTTGGCAAATGGACGGAGATTTTTTTTTTTTTTTAATTTACTTATAATCAGATTTTCGTTTTGATAATGTTTTCATTTCATTCATTTTTCTTAGCTCGTCGCCTCACTATGTAGTAAATTAACAATACAAAGTAACGAAATAGCAAACTAAGTGTAACAGTATTGGAAGTGGCACGTCTGAGACATAAAATTTTAGCTCAATTTATGATTTTACTTACAAAATGCTGTTTAAGAAGTTTATATGACCGTAAAATATATGGCAGCTTTTGATTGTAAATGTGATGCTTGGACTGAATCCTCAATAGGGGCAACGATTTATTGTCATATTCTCAATTTAGTAAGATAAAAATTTGCATTAAGTTCCGCTACTCGGTACATAATATCTAGAATTAGAGCGAAACGTATAAAACGAAATATTTTGATACTACTCTCCCTTTATCAAGAGAAACAAGTAGTTTTATTCAATATGAGAAGTTAAAACAAAAGTAGGCTTGGAAATATTTACAGATTTATTAAAGACACTGTAATTAAAAATCTTAGTTGGGAAACGTCTGTGGTAATGTTCACAAATCGTGAATAAATTAATCAGATTAGACACGGAACATATTTCTTCAAAAACGATATTTTAGTAGCTGGATTGAACCTCAACTTTAAAATAAAAAGGAAATTAAAGTATTTTTTAAACATTTTTAAAGTGTTAATCCACACTTAGGAAAGATAAATACTTATTTAGAAAACGTATAAAACGTAAACGTATAAATAAATAACAACATAAATAAGTTGTAATAAGCGTATAAGAATTTCGACGTAGCTTAGCGAGAACGCATGGCTTAGTGGTCAGAGCGCCTGGTCGGTTTCCAGGAGGCGCGGGTTCGAGTCCCGCTACGTTCAAATTTTTATACGTTTTCTAAATAAAAAATTAAAGTATCCCTAGTCTAGGCTATTTAAGTTCAAAACTAAAAAATACACACTAAATCGGGATACTAAGTTAGTACCTTAATATGAAACGTAAGCAACAATGATAGATTGCTCTCTTATAGCTCTAATAGTCCATTTATCATAACTTATGTCAATCGAAATGTCTCCGTTTCGATCTTTTTTTGACATATTATCCTCTTTAAT